>OZ012731.1:0-219000 GCA_963942605.1 Poecilus cupreus
CCTAACCTAACCTAACCTAACCTAACCTAACCTAACCTAACCTAACCTAACCTAACCTAACCTGACCTAACCTAACCTAACCTAACCTAACCTAACCTAACCTAACCTAACCTAACCTAACCTAACCTAACCTAACCTAACCTAACCTAACCTAACCTAACCTAACCTAACCTAACCTAACCTAACCTAACCTAACCTAACCTAACCTAACCTAACCTAACCTAACCTAACCTAACCTAACCTAACCTAACCTAACCTAACCTAACCTAACCTAACCTAACCTAACCTAACCTAACCTAACCTAACCTAACCTAACCTAACCTAACCTAACCTAACCTAACCTAACCTAACCTAACCTAACCTAACCTAACCTAACCTAACCTAACCTAACCTAACCTAACCTAACCTAACCTAACCTAACCTAACCTAACCTAACCTAACCTAACCTAACCTAACCTAACCTAACCTAACCTAACCTAACCTAACCTAACCTAACCTAACCTAACCTAACCTAACCTAACCTAACCTAACCTAACCTAACCTAACCTAACCTAACCTAACCTAACCTAACCTAACCTAACCTAACCTAACCTAACCTAACCTAACCTAACCTAACCTAACCTAACCTAACCTAACCTAACCTAACCTAACCTAACCTAACCTAACCTAACCTAACCTAACCTAACCTAACCTAACCTAACCTAACCTAACCTAACCTAACCTAACCTAACCTAACCTAACCTAACCTAACCTAACCTAACCTAACCTAACCTAACCTAACCTAACCTAACCTAACCTAACCTAACCTAACCTAACCTAACCTAACCTAACCTAACCTAACCTAACCTAACCTAACCTAACCTAACCTAACCTAACCTAACCTAACCTAACCTAACCTAACCTAACCTAACCTAACCTAACCTAACCTAACCTAACCTAACCTAACCTAACCTAACCTAACCTAACCTAACCTAACCTAACCTAACCTAACCTAACCTAACCTAACCTAACCTAACCTAACCTAACCTAACCTAACCTAACCTAACCTAACCTAACCTAACCTAACCTAACCTAACCTAACCTAACCTAACCTAACCTAACCTAACCTAACCTAACCTAACCTAACCTAACCTAACCTAACCTAACCTAACCTAACCTAACCTAACCTAACCTAACCTAACCTAACCTAACCTAACCTAACCTAACCTAACCTAACCTAACCTAACCTAACCTAACCTAACCTAACCTAACCTAACCTAACCTAACCTAACCTAACCTAACCTAACCTAACCTAACCTAACCTAACCTAACCTAACCTAACCTAACCTAACCTAACCTAACCTAACCTAACCTAACCTAACCTAACCTAACCTAACCTAACCTAACCTAACCTAACCTAACCTAACCTAACCTAACCTAACCTAACCTAACCTAACCTAACCTAACCTAACCTAACCTAACCTAACCTAACCTAACCTAACCTAACCTAACCTAACCTAACCTAACCTAACCTAACCTAACCTAACCTAACCTAACCTAACCTAACCTAACCTAACCTAACCTAACCTAACCTAACCTAACCTAACCTAACCTAACCTAACCTAACCTAACCTAACCTAACCTAACCTAACCTAACCTAACCTAACCTAACCTAACCTAACCTAACCTAACCTAACCTAACCTAACCTAACCTAACCTAACCTAACCTAACCTAACCTAACCTAACCTAACCTAACCTAACCTAACCTAACCTAACCTAACCTAACCTAACCTAACCTAACCTAACCTAACCTAACCTAACCTAACCTAACCTAACCTAACCTAACCTAACCTAACCTAACCTAACCTAACCTAACCTAACCTAACCTAACCTAACCTAACCTAACCTAACCTAACCTAACCTAACCTAACCTAACCTAACCTAACCTAACCTAACCTAACCTAACCTAACCTAACCTAACCTAACCTAACCTAACCTAACCTAACCTAACCTAACCTAACCTAACCTAACCTAACCTAACCTAACCTAACCTTTTTTTTTTTTTTTTTTTTTTTTTTTTTTTTTTTTTTTTTTGATGGGTAGGAGAGAATGCTCATGCACACCTAGTATGATGCGTAAGCAGCGCATACCCCCCGAAAGGTATTAGGTAGTGTGGGACTCTAGACATCCACTTTCGTTTCATTTGCCTAGCCTACCCACTAAACTCTCCCGTCCCTTACCGCCCAAGATGAATGCGGAACCGCTTTAGCATTACTTCGCATCCACTTGTTGGCCTACGCTATTTTTATTCTACCGTTTTTTATCTTCTTCCCGCTTGTTCTTCCTCTCTGTCCGCATTCTCTTTCCTCGTTATTACACCTCTAACATAATCGTCAATGGCTTGCCAACTTTTCTCCCCCTCTAGCATCCTACTGACAATATTTTCTGGCGTAACTTTACCTACAGTTTCCTCCATTACCTTCCTACTCTCTTCCCATGCTGCACAGTGAAAGATCGCATGCTCGACATCATCAACTTCACCCACGCAACACACACAACTATCGGTTGGCGCTTTGCGTATCCATCGCAAATATGCTCGGAAGCACCCGTGTCCCGTCATCATCTGGGTAAGCTGGTAATTCATTTCTCCATGCTCACGGTCTAACCATGTGTCAATGTTCTTTATTAATCTCTTGGTCCAGGCGCCCTTTCCGCCATTTTTCCATCTATCCCTCCACGATGCTCTCACCATCGCTTCTCTTTCGTTCTTAGTGAGCTTTTCTCCATTTTCCTTCCTGGCTGCCCTCGCCCTGGCCACTAAGTCGATGGGAGGTAGGTTTGCCAGAACCAAGACGGCGTCCTCAGACGTTGTTCTATACGCACTTGTAACGCGTATAGCTGCTCTCCTCTGCACTGCAGCCAATTTTTTCCTATGGCACTTCTTGTCGAGCGCATCTACCCAAATGGGTGCTGCATACAGCATTACAGACTGAATTACATGTCCATACATTCGCCTTTTACTGGCTCTAGGTCCCCCGATGTTTGGCATAATTCTGCCCAGAGCTGAGCCTGTGTTTGCCGCCTTTTTTGCTACGGCTTGCACGTGCTTCCCATAGGTACCACCCTCACCTATGTTTACACCCAGATATTTGATGGTGGCAGAGGCCTGGACCTCTTGGTCTCTAACCATGAATGAAGCCTGCCCGCATCTTCTTTTTCCTGCTAGGAATAGCACTTCCGTCTTTTCCGGTGCAAGTTTTAGCTCGTTTTCTTCAATCCATTTGCAAATATTGTAGATTGCTGTATTCGCATTTCCGATGAGTTCTTCCCTTGTCTTTGCGCTGACGATCACCGCCAGATCATCCGCAAAGGCGATGAGTTGGACACCGTCTGGTACTTCAATTTTCAGGATTCCATCATAAAGGATGTTCCACAGGAATGGCCCGAGAACTGATCCCTGTGGAACCCCGCACGATACTTCTTCCTCTTCAACCCCTTCATCGGTCTCAACTACTAGCCTACGGTGGGAAAGATACGCTTTCGTGGCCTGTAGTAGGTACTGTGGAGCTCTTCTCTCTCTCAATTCCCGTATTATTATACGCCACGACGCCGAGTTAAATGCGTTTCTAATATCAAAGGTGATGAGGACACAGATTTTTTGTGCCCTCCAATTCCCCTGCTTTGCTTCTGCAGTTGCCTCTTTAACTTTGGCTAAGGCGTCCTCCGTACTTCGGCCTGGCCTAAATCCATATTGGTTTTCCGCCAGGTCGCCTGAGCTTTCTGCTACCTGCCTAAGCCTCAGGAGTATCAGGTGTTCGTAAACTTTACCCATTACGTCTAATAGACACAGAGGCCTATACGATGTTGGGTTCTCCATTGGCTTGTTGGGTTTTCTAATAAGGACTAGTTTGGCTTTTTTCCATTCTTTTGGAAAGTCCCCGCAGCTGATCAGTTTGTTGTAAACTTCAAGAACCTCATAAGGATGTTCCCTGAGGAGAATCTTTATAGCTTCCGGCGGGATCCCATCCGGGCCAGGGGCTCTTCTACTTTTTATTTTCCTTTCCACTGTTTCAAGCTCTTCTAGTGTGAAGGGGGGAGCTTCATATTTCTCTGTCTCGCATATCCAATTGACTTTTGGTTTCCTTGGGAAAAGGGCCTGGAGTACTGGAAGCAATTGATCTCTTGGTAGCACGAGTGGAGCATCGCGAGCTCTAAATCTCCTAGCGATGATCTTATAGCCCTTTCCCCATAGATCTCTGTCTACTTCCTCCTGCAAATTCTCCCAGCACCTGCGTTTGGAAGCTGCAATTTCAGCCTTCAGAGCTTTTCTCGCTTCCTTCGCAGCCTGCATTTCATTCTCACACTCCCTTTCAGGACAGCGCTTCCTCTTTCGCTGAAAGATTCTCCTTGCCGCCAGAGCCTTCTTCCTCAGTAGTGCTATTTGACCGTTCCACCAGTATACGGGTTGCCGCATGCTGCTACCCTTTTTTGGCATTGCAGCATTACAGGCTTTTACAACTTTTCTGGTTAGGGCTTCTGGTGTTGCAGGTGGACTTTGCATTTCCAGCATTAGTTGTGATTTAAAGTCGTCTTCTCTTAATTTCCCTGCCGTCCACCCTCGACTTGTGCTGTTCCTTGGGGAGGCGCTGTTTACTATTTTTGTCAGAATGGCTTTATGGAGGCTGAGAGTTTCCTCATCCACCACGTGCCAGTCTTCTATTAACCTAGTTGCCTTGTTATTTGCCCATGTTAAATCAATATGAGATTCAGAGTTCCCCCTTCTGAAAGTCGGAGTTGATCCCCTATTTATTATGGAGAGGTCTAGTTCCGCAGCCCATTCTGCTAGCCTAGCACCCCTAGCATCTGTCCAGGCACTGCCCCATTCAGGGGATTTAGCATTAAAGTCCCCGGTGATCACAATTGGTTTGCTGTCTCTCAGGCTTCTCACGCTATTCGCTAGGTTCTGGAGGAATTCTTCGTATTCGTCGAGCGCTCTGTTCGGGGAGAAGTAGCAACTGTATGTGACGACCCCCGCCACCTCCACCCAGACGAAGCCTTCTCCCTTCCCGGTGGCAGTGGCACTTCCACACAAAACTTTAATTGTGGAGTCTCCCCTGGTGTCCGCGTACCATCCGTCCTTGTATCTCAAAGTGGGCTCGGTGATGGCCAGGATATGGACATCCTTTCTCACAGATGTTGCGAGGGCCAGGTCCTGCGCAGCCCAACTTCTTCCAACATTTAGCTGGAGGATCGCGAAGGTTGCTTTTTCTGCGCTTCCTCCCGCGCCTCTCTCATTCTATGGCCTTTTGGTCTTCTGCTTTTAGCCTCTTCTAGCGCCTTACGGTGTAGGGAGCATTGCGACGTACCACTCTTATGTCCTGTCTGCTTGCAGCTTAGGCAGACCGGGTCCTTTTTACACTCTCCGCTTTTGTGGTTCTCCTCGCCACATTTCCAGCAACTTTTACTCAGATCGTCCCCCACACAGTTTTTTGCGGTATGGCCGTATGCGTGGCACCGGAAGCATTGGAGGACGTTCACATAGTGGTGCACCTTGCACGTAACAATCCCAATTATGATTTCGCCGTTCCTCTGCGTAATAAGGTTATTGGCTATTTCTTCCGAGACATTGGCAATAGCTGTTTTCGTGCCGTAGTATGATGCTCTCATCGACACGACTTCAATTTCATCCTTTTTTCCAGTTACTTTTTTAACTGCCTCCACTACTTCTTCCTGGGTGGTGCCTGCCTCCATATTTTTAAACACTACAGCCACTCTCCGTGACTCCTTGCTGATGAGTATGGGTTTACTATTCATTATTTTTTCCATTTCTTCCTTTAGTTGCTTGGCCTTACCTTCTTCCTTCCCCACTTCAAACAGCACGTCTCCTTTTCTTGTCTTCCGCACTGTTTTAATGTTAATGCCTAGCTTCGTAACATCGATGCTCTCCTTAACCTTGTTGATAACGTCGGCGTAGGTCGTCCCTTGAATTGGGACTATTACTGCGTCGTTTCTTGCCCTTGCCTTCTTCGGCTTGTGCTCCACAGCCTCAGTATGGGTCACAGATTTCCTTGACCTTTTTTTCAAAACGGTCGTCCATTCCTCTTGTCTTTGCTCCTCTACCCGCTCCGTCGGTTGCTGGTTTTGGTTTTCCGCTGGTCTCCCTTTTGGAGCGTCTTTTTTCCTACTCTTCCACACTTCGATCACAATATTGCTTCCATGGAAGATTGTCTCGATCATCTTCTTAAGTAGGCTCCACTTGAGTTTCCCTTTCCCACATTCTATTTGCGGCATTGCCACTTTCTCTAGTTTATGTTCTCTCATCGCCTGCTTCAGGTGTTGTAGGCTACTGTAGACGTCTGTGGCTTTAGGAGGACTTTTCTGGTCAGCTCTTGTAACCAGGTAGAAAATACGCCTCGCTGCTGTTACCGTACCCGTCGCCGTGGGCACCTCTAAGGTGTTTTGCAGTTGTATCACTGTTCCCACAACTGTTTCAACATCTGCCGTACTAATGGGGTATCCATGCGCCGCTCCTTCTGTCATTTCCATGGTTATTGCTACTTCTCTGGGGACTTCTTTTAGTTCGCCGTCAACTTCCTTTATGGTTTTAAATACTTCCACTGGCCAGTATTTGTTTGCATTTCTTTCAAAGGTCTCGAAGCTGCCTTCTGGGTCCAGGCCTTCAAGTACCTCTGCTGCAGTGGTCCGCATTCCCGTTTGTACCCCTTTGTCTTCGGTGCTTATTGCAGATAATTTGGCACTTCTTTGCACGTTCTCGTCTTCCATCGTTAGCCTGTCTCTTTCTGATACTGTTTCTTCCAGTCTGTCCACTCTGCGTTTCATTGCCGCAACTGCGATTTTGCTGCTTTGTTTTAGGTTATTGAAAGCTGCTTGTATTCTAGTCACCTGCCGCTTGATCGGCTTTGCAGTATTTATGTACGTCTTAGTGGCTAGCTTTTCTAGTTCCAGTAATAGTTCTTCTAATGCTTTCAGGTGAGTTTCTTCCTGTTCTACTCTGCATTTTTTATGTTCTTGCAGAAGCGATAGGTTGCTAGTACTGTCGTCCGATCTCTGTCTTTTACCCGGCTCGGTTGACTCATCTATTGAGCTGTTAATGGCAATGACAGACTCCTGCTTAATGGCTTCAATACTCGAGTCAAAAACTGGCCCCTTTGTATGTCCTGAGCCTTTATGCGCTACGTGGATAGGGCTGGACTCATGTCGCATTTGCTCCTTAGTCTGCACTTCAGGGTTCTCTTCACTTCCATCCGTTAATGTTAATAATCTGTCTAGGATGGTGTTGTGGCTTGCGTCTACAGTCCTGTAGTGATCTTCGATTCCTGAAATTGACTCGTCTAGGTTCTTTAGAGATTGTTCCAGCTTTTCCGTTTCCTTCAGAGAAAATTCTCGGCTTCTCTCCTCGCAGTCCAGCCTCTCTTGCTGCGTAGTAGCGAGAGAAAGAGATCTCGGTCTTGGTGGCGTTCGGGCCACTGCCCCTCGCTTCCCGAAAACTTTTTCTAGCTCTTCTTTGTCTTTTTTATCTTTATCAGCTTTTCCATTTCTTTGTCCTTTACCCAAATTAGAAATTAAACTGCCACTTACCCTATTCTGTAGCTCATGTCCGTGTCCATTACCATCGTCCGTCACCGTGTCGTCCGTCCTTCCCACCAGACCTCGATTTATAGTGTCTCCACTTTCCCCCTTCGTCTCCCTAGCGATATTTGCCCCCCCCGTAACCAATGGGGCAGCACCAGCCGAAGCTGATGGCGGGATTCCCTCCTCTAGAGGACCCGCCCGGGGATTTTTATCAATATCGCGACTCTCCATGTTACATTGTCCTGCATTTTATACCTCCTGCCAGGTGTAGTCGGTTCGTCGTTCTTGTTTCCATTCCGTTAAAATCATATCCATGTTCAAGTCCGTGTTCATAGCCTGGGTCGAGGGAGCCTTCCAATCAGGTATCTTCACCGCGAAGACCCTTAACTGGCATACAATTACGTTTACCTAGCTATACTGTTATTTAATTCTCAAACAAATTAGTAACGATAATTTACTTAATGAAGAATACAAATTATGCAATGAGACGTGAATAGTTTTATACAAGTCAGTTTATTGAAACCAAACAAACAATGATTCCTTTGCAAACATATTATTTAATTGTATTTAAAGTTAAAGAAGTCTGCAAACTGTTTGTTGCAGTAAAAAAATACCCCTAGTACAGACAACCAAAGATACAGTAGTGTAATGTGTGTTGTATACGTATAAGGTGTATTTAATTTAATTACAATATAATTGTAGGTGGCTACAGAAAAGAAAACTAAAGTACGCTCCCCGCAGGGGATAACGGGGTCCAGGGGCGGTAGCCCCGGCGGGGTCCAGGGGCAGAGCCCCTGGCAGGGGGTTTCGGGGGGCGGAGCCCCTCGTAATACAAAAAAATATCTCAACTTTTGTAATAAAATGTATAATTCCAATTTGAATTTTAGCGCTACAATGTATTGTGTATCCATCTAGTGGTGTATGACTATAATTGATGTACAAGATAACCTCAAATATTATATTTAAAATGTAATAATTTTTATGTTTAGAGGGAGTAAAGAGAGTGTTTATTAGCTAGTATATAATATTATTTTATTTTCTATTCATTTTAGTATAGTTTATTTGATAAAATGTAGGAAATACAATACATGTTAAAACGTCAGAGTGTAACTGAAATGTTTTATTTTTAATACTTGCAGCTTATGTGGAGTGTAGAAATGATGTTTTTTCTTATTTATTTTTCATTTTCTATCCATTCAAGTGTATTTCATTTCAATTGGGTGGAAATACATTAGCCCGGACGGGTGAAATTTTTCCAAGTCCAAACGTCAAAGTGGTACTAAAATGTAATGTTTTTTATGTTTAGAGGTGTATAATGGCATTGTAATTACCTTGGATCGTTATAACTTTTCATTCTCTATCCAGTCAAGTGGTTTTTATTTCATTCGGGGCAAAAAAGGGAATTTGCATTATCCCGGACGCGTGAATTTTTTCAATGTCCAAACGTCAAAGTGCAACTAAAATGTGATTTATTAAATACCTGCAATTGATTTAATGGGCTATAATGATGTTTATTATTTGTAACTTTTCTCCCTCTATCCAATAAAGTGGTTTTTATTTCATTCTGGTGAAAAAATGGAAATGCATTATCCCGGACGGCTGAATTTTTTCAAAGTCCAAACGTCAAACTGGTTCTAAAATATTTTATTTCTCATGTTTAAAGGTATTTAATGACATTGAAATTACCTTGTATCGTTATAACTTTTCATTCTCTATCCAATAAAGTGGTTTTTATTTCATTCTGGTGACAAAAAGGAATTTGCATTATCCCGGACGGCTGAAATTTTTACAAGTCCAAACGTCAAAGTGTGACTAAAATGTAATGTTTTTTATGTTTAGAGGCGTATAATGACATTGAAATTACCTTGGATCGTTATAACTTTTCATTCTCTATCCAACCAAGTGGTTTTTATTTCATTCTGGTGAAAAAATGAAAATGCATCATCCCGGACGGCTGAAATTTTTACAAGTCCAAACGTCAAATTGGTACTAAAATGTAATGTTTTTCATGTTTAAAGGTATATAATAACATTGAAATTACCTTGTATCGTTATAACTTTTCTCCCTCTATCCAATAATGTCTGGTTTATTTCATTTAATGATGAAATTGGAGATTCGGTGACATTTTATGGTACCTAAAATGTTATTTTATTCACTGTTACAATTGATTTAGACCTTTCGGATAATGTTTTTTCTCCATAATTTTCCATTCTCTTTCCATTGGTATTGTTGTTTTTTCATTTAGTGGAGATTTTTTTTTTCGCTATCCCGGACGCGTCAGGGTTATTCTAGCCGTGAAAAGATAGGTTAATTTACGGACGTTTCTATAGAAATGATAAACTGTCATTTTGTTACACAAATGCAAGGCACACTCTTTTACACACACTTTATTTTAACCAGTGATACAGTAGTGTTATGTGTGTTGTATACGTACAAGGTGTATTTTTAGAAGTTGATTTTTAAATTTAATTATGAATTAATTACTTGCGTCACCATAGTTGTTTATAAAGTGTGACAGCGTAATATCCGATGTCATTCTCCTTTTGTTCACTGTGTTGTCCCATCAGTTGTGGATTTCAATGTATATATCTACGATATGTATATTTCGTCCTACGATATATATGTATCGATCTACGATATATATATCGAATTGCCTCAGCCACCGAGCCCGGGACTTATAAATCCAGACCTTGCGTCCACCACGATGATCGTGAAGTAACCGTTAGTAGTCAATCGCAGTGTAGCAGCTGTGAAGTAGCTATGGCTATACCTCCAGTAAAGAAGTCCTGGCCAGGCTTACTGGGGGATACCATAGTGAAACTGGCGAAGACGGTGAAATGGGGCGGAAGCTGGTAGGGTCGCCGAGGCAGCAGCGCGCGCGCTGCGAACTTCTGTGTTTTCATTTGTGTACGTTTACCATCATCTCCTCCATCCTATTCCTAGGCCTTGGGTTCATGCCATTGCACACCCCGGCATGAGCTAACCAGGCCGCCCCTCTGCCTGTGTGAAGCGAGACCTTGTCGAGGTGGCAGAGCTTAAGCCAGCCCCGCACCTGGGGCTGGCGACCAACGAGCTTCACAATTTTATTTTTGTTTCCCACTGTTGTTGCATTTTATATATTTTTGTTTCAGGTGGGCCCCAGCAGCTGGGAACGTGGACCAGGCAGCCAAAGGTAATTTTCTACCGTGGTTTTATTTCATTTATTTGTTTCAGGTGGGCCCCAGCAACTGGAGGCGTGTACCACGCAGCCAGAGGTAATTTTCTACCGTGGTTTCATTTATTTATTTGTTTTAGGTAAGCCCCATCAACTGGAGGCGTGGACCACGCTTCCAGAGGTAATTTTTTACCGTGGTTTCATTTATTTTTTTGTTTCAGGTGGGCCCCAGCGACTAGAGGCGTAGACAACGCAGCCAAAGGTGCCTCACTACAATCGGTAAATTAATTATTTTTAAGTATTATGTAAATAATTGTAATAATTAAATAAACATTGTATAACTTTTGAGTGAATAAATAATCTAAACTAAAAACAATATGTTTATTTAAATATGTGTATGTACAATAATATATTTTCTACTATTGTTGCATTTTTCTGTTACAGGTGGGCCCCAACAACTGTGAACGTAGACAACGCAGCCAAAGGTACCTCAATACAATTATTAATTTAATTAATTATGTATGTGTTATGTAAATAATTGTAATAATTAAATAATCATTGTATAACTTTGATGCGAGAATAAATAACCTAAACTAAATTATACATTTGTTTTTAAATGTGTACATGTACAATCATTTAAAATAATATGGGGTGTGTATGAAACATAAAATATATGTATGGATTTTAAAAAACTTTATTCAATAACCAAAATTTCATTAGTAAAATTCTAAATTATATTCGGTTTGTATTTCATTGCAGACGTATAATATTATATTAGCTACTCTGCTACACTTAATTCATTAATTAAATAATACTCCAAGTCATATATTCATTATCAGATTGTCAAACAAGCAAAACAAAAAGGACACATAACAAGAACGAGAGCGATCATTATATGTATTGTCATTTGGGGCGAAACAAATAAGATTGAGTTTAGTTTGTTCAACAAGAACTACAAAACAAAATCACTAACCTTTTAGTTCTTAAGTTACATTTAATAAGTTTTCATACAATAATTGGCGCGGTTTTGATTTGCTATATAGAAGCAGCTTCTGTCATTTTATCACATTCAAAACGGTTTCAATCAAATCAAACATTTATTTATTTTATTGTTGAACAAGTTGTTTTGGACGATTGCAGATTTAACAGCAGTTGGAATTAGTTGTTCAGTAGAGTTGAAGTTTCCAGAGGGAAGCAGGACATTTGAAGACGGTGACGTGGCGCGTGCGGCCTCCAACCAGGAGGTACACGTGCAGCGGGCCCGGCGGCGCCCGACGATCCGTGCGACCAGCGCTAGCAGCATGCAGGTGCCCCAGAGGGCGTAGCTCCAACACTTCACCGCTGCTACTTAATAATGCGGCCTCCAGGTGTTGGGGTTACAGAAGCCGCCGCTCTGCTGGGGACAGTGGGGACTCGAGGCTCGCGTAATCTGACGTACTTCCGCCACTTCAAGCCACGTAGCCCAGAAGTGGCGAATAACTTCCGGCCTGCAAAGTGATTCATAACAAAGTAAATAACATTGTAAAATGTTTTAAGTGTTGGATGAATGTCATACCTGGAGGTTCTCGTAGATGACGACCCTCTTGGTAGTGGTGTTGTGCAGAAGTAGAGAGATGGTGTATGTTGTGGTCGCTGGAGTCCATCTTGTTGTTGAAAGTTCGAGCCATACGAGCTTCCAACGAGGTGGTGTTGTGTTGGAACTGGCTTTACGCCACTAACATCCACTCATTTTCAAGTCTCACTGGAGTATGGAGTAGCCGCGGCTACTTGTCCAAGTGCTTGCAGCAGTGTCCCATCTCCATAGGTCTGTCATACCTTCGTACACCTACACCTGCTGGTGCTAAGTTATCTGCATGACCTGATAGCTGGAACCACTGGTGGTTGCGAGTTTTTAAGACGATGTCGCTTGCTAGAGATGTTAGGACGGAGAACATTCTGTAAGAAGAGAAAAAAATTGTTAATTTTAAAAAGGCCGAAGAAGAAAAATCAAATAACCTAAACTAAATTATACGTTTGCTTTATATGTGTAAATATACAACAATTTAAAATAATATGGCAAGTGTGTATAATAATACATACAATATATGTTTGGATTTTAAACAACTATATTGAATAGCTAAAATTTTATTAGTAAAATACTGAATTATAATCGGTTTGTATTTCATTGCAGACGAATAATATTATATTAGCTACGTTGTTACTCATTATATGTATTGTCATTTGGGGCGCTACGAACAAGATTGAGTTTAGTTTCTTCAACTAGAACTACAAAACAAAGTAACTAACCTTTTAGTTCTTAAGTTACATTTAATAAGTTTTCATATAATAATTGGCACGGTTTTGATTTGCGGCGTCCGACGATCCGTGCGACCAGCGCTAGCAGCATGCAGGTGCCCCAGAGGGCGTAGCACCAACACTTCACAGCTGCTCAGCCCGCTTCCATGTCCGCTGCTTAATAATGCGGCCTCCAGGGGTTATGGGAGTCGACGCTCTGCTGGGAACAGAGGCGCCTCGGGACTCGCGTAGTCTGACGTACTTCCGCGTACCTCAGATGTGACGAAGCAACTCTAAATGGCAGTGTAGTCATAACATCTTTGTTGTATTTCCCTGCCATGCGGAAAGAGAATTTTTCACTTTCACCGAATAACTTCCGGCCTGCAAAGTGAATAACATTGTTAAATGTGTTTAGTGTTGAATGAATGTCATACCTGGAGGTTCTCGTAGATGATGACCATCTTCGTAGTGGTGTTGTGCAGATGTACTTCACATGAACGACGCCGCTGTCGTCTTCGTCGCACAAGCTGGCTGCTCGAGGTGGTGTTGTGTTGGAGCTGGCTTTACGCCACCAACATTCACTCATTTTCAAGTCTCACTGGTGAAATGGAACCTCCAGGAGTATCATGTTGTAAGAAGCAGCCGCAGCTAGTTGTCCAAGTGCATACAGCAGTGTCCCATCTCCATAGGTGTCATACCACATAGCGTCAGCGTCGCCTGCTTGTGCTAGGCGATCCAGAAGACCAGATAGCTGGAACCACTGGTGGTTGCGAGATTTTATAAGGATGTCGCTTGCTGGAGATGTTTGATTGGTAGTTTGTTATTTTCCAAATCATTCTGAAAGTAATATCAATCAATCAATCATTTAATAGTAGTAACAACACAAAACTTAATAAAAATATGCCAACTTACAGTTAAACTCATGCTGAATTGATTGATTAGGGCCTCCGTACTCAAATCGTAATCAATAATATGAAATTAATTAATTTTTTTTTTCATAAATAGTACACAGAAATAATCTCATGTTCACTAGGTGGTTTTAAATATTCATACCTGCAGATTCCGAAACTGATGTCCAAAAACTTCTACGGCCGCTTTCTTTGGGTTTTACTATAATTAGATGTAATTACCAGTAGTCTGTGTGTTTCTATGTTCCCGGAATGTTGACATTTCCGAGGCTGAATGCACCTGATTTGCTTTTAAAATTCAATACATCCAAAACTTTGCTGGGAATCGATGATGCTTGTTGGACATCTGTTGTTGTTCTCATAGCAAAAATACACAATCTATCACTACACACACTCAATTTAACAATAAAACTTGATAATTTAATCATTGAAACAGTTGTTAATTGATTTTTTACTGAATTATTCACGAAATAAAACTTTGACAGGACGAACTGCAGTAGTGACTGCTGAAATATGATGCCAGTGACATTTGTGTCAAAAGGAGTGAACTACGAACTGTCATTACTATTATTTTAAAATATAACAATTATTTCTATTGTCGTAAATAAGTGTATTAATTGATATTATCGAGTAATAAACGAGTAATTAAAGAAAATAAATTGTATTAATATTGGTAACTTTGTTTAAACGTTGGCACTAAATTATATATCTACCACTGTGTTAAACACTTGCCTGTCAAAATATTATTTCAATTATTACAACTTCATTGACCTGCATATTTATAGACTGTAATACTAATATTATACTGTATTTTTCTGTATTTACAAATAATTTATTAAGTAATCAATAAATATGCTAATTTTAAATTAATTGTTATAACGGTACGTATGTAGTGACAGTTTGTTTTGGCGCCATCTCTGCAGAAACTTCCCAACTATAATAAAACACTTCCGGTGTACAGCATTATAAAATCAATTATTACATTTATTTAAATTTCTATTTAATTATTAACATTCATATTTATAAGGGTTTACTTTATTAATTAATTCAAAATATTATTTAATAAACATTTAAGTAAATATGTCAGTTCAAACCGGAAGTTATTCATTGTAGTTCATAGATATTTTCAGAGATGTCGCAAATGGTCGCAAACACGAACTGTCATATAACCCTATATCTACTGATTTATTTTCTTGTTTATAACTCAATAATTATCAACTATTGAACATATTTATGACAATATAAGTGAGTATTAAAATCTAGACAATCATATTATTGTGTGATACATAAAATTTGATACTTGTAAATGTAATTGTATGTAATGTAATGAGAAGTAATAAAAGTGTTGTGTGTAATTTTGATTTTTATTCATAGAGAATTTATCTAATTGTTTCTATTGATAATTCTAGGGTTATTGCTAAATAAAGCTGCAATAAATCCAGTGGAACAAGTTTCAATCATCCACCTTGGAGAGTTTAATACTTATTTAATGTTAAAGTTATAGGAAAAGTGTTGAAATATATCGTTGCAGTTTATTGACATTTTGTGTGTTTTAAGTGTATTTCTATACGTTTAGTATTTTAAAAGTGCTTCAATGATATCGTAGTCAATTCTTGAACCTCTACATTGTGGATTCAACTGTTAATTCGCTAAAGAAGTCCTCGAAAACCTCGAGTGCTCACCGAAGATTGGTAACACGAAGATGTAGTGTTATTTAGGATTGTTTTCCAGCTAGAGATACTTAAGGTATGTTCAGTATTTAATTCCTTGCGGATTCTCCACATATTTATACACTGTTTGTAGGAAATTAAAGACATGGAATCGCCAGGTCCAGCAAGAGCCACTACTATGTTCTATCAGACAAATTTGACGCTGTATATTTAGTGACAAGATATACTGTGTACAATTTTATATTTGTAAATATGTATATGTGACAAAATAAATACTTCGCCCATATCTGAATCAAAAATAATTTATTTATAATTTAACAACGATGCTACATAACACTGATTCTTATAGATAAAATGATGAGATGTTAACAGAATGTTTGGGGTTGAGAAAAATGATTTCTATCATCATATTGCCTGTTACATATTTCAATTCAACTCCCATTATGTTAAGACGTATTGTACTTTACCCTAGTTATTCTATTCTACAAATAATATAAAACTTTTATTTACTAACTCTCTCGTCGCTTACCGCCTAAATGATATCATACTGGCATGAGACAAATACATTTATTTTTAACAATTTAATATCAGAATAGTTTCTTGTTCATCTTTCATACGATATGTTTTAATTAACAATATACTGCTGACGTACTTCCGCGTACCTCAGATGTAACTAATAACTTCCGGCCTGCAAAGTGAATAACATTGTTAAATGTGTTTAGTGTTGAATGAATGTCATACCTGGAGGTTCTCGCAGATGACGACCATCTTCGTAGTGGTGTTGTACAGATGTACTTCACATGAACGACGCCGCTGTCATCTTCGACGCTCAAGCTGGCGTCGAGGATCACGGGCCATGCACTCGTCGTGGCGCCCAACGAGTTAAAATTCCACTGGTGGTTGCGAGATTTTATGAGGATGTCTCTTGCTGGAGTTGTTTGGTCGAGGACATTCTACAAGACAACAAAATTGTTAATTTTAAATAGGCCGAGGAAGTAAATTTTTCGCTTTAAATTCATTGCACAACTTTCTAATGAAAAATGCTTTAAATAAAATGTATAGAGCATTAAATTCTGCATCAGAATATGAAAACAGATTTCTCTTCTTATAAAACTATGATGAATGAAAAAGCAAGAACAGTTTAAAATAATCTATCAGAAAGATATTCTAACCTTTGATTGCAAAACAAACTGGAACTATTTAAAAATAATACAAATGCTAGTCCAAGAGGTGTTTGATGTTCGTTGTACTTCATATTTTTGTACCTCCGGCATTCTGTGTAGGTCTCAATAGTACCAACAGGAGATTTTCCAGTGCATATTGATAAGGTTATAGAAACGATTTCTACAGGAATTACTGGTGCCATGTACTTCATTCTGTTATACTTCCAGCAGCTTTGTACACTCTGTGTGTGTCCCATTAGCGTCTCCAGTTTCAGTTCTGTTCTTTAGATCGGTCCTACGACAACATAAAACTGTCAAATAGATTTTTTCACTATACAAACTAATATTTCACACTTTACCAACAATTTATATATTAAAATGATCACGAGAAAATATTGAATCGATTGATGTAAGTTTGAAATATGTACACGATAATATTTTGGATCAAAATTGAATTTTTCCGTAACCACAAACAATGACAATTGAACACAAGACATGTGGCGTCATCATACAGCGATTGAGTGAACTAGAAACTAGGTGCGGTGAGACGTAAGAGGGAAAGTAAGCAGTGCCGTAGATTTCATTTAAAATATCTTGGGCTACTAATTTTTAATACACATTTTTTAGCTAAAACTGTAACAATAACTATTTTTAACTTATAACCCATATAATTTTGAGTATATTAGGCTTTTTCTCGTTATTAATTAACGAATAATTAATCATTTATCAATAAAAATAAAATTACAGCAAGCAAAATGATTAGAACGCCACTGGTAGATTTGCAAAGCAATCTGATTGGTCGAACGTTTTTCAGGCGCTTAAACTTGCAATTTTAAATTATTATTAGTAATAAAATTACAAAGCTTCTATAATTAGTACCTCAGTTTAAGTTATCGTAAATTAATTTTGTTTTTAGTAAATTTTAAGTATTCTAATAAATTTAAATTTTAAATGTTTCCACAACGCGCAATGTTTTAATTCAATTGTTTCTGTCAAAATGTTTTGCAAAAAAGTGTTTGTACGGAAGGAAAAATTCAGCTTTGACCCATAATATTATTATTGACATAATTAGCACTTATATCAATCGATTCAGTATTTTCTTGTGATTATTTTAGTATATAATTTGTTAGTGAAGTCACAAGTTTTAGTTTGCATATTGAAAGATGTATATAACATACAATACATATGTAAGCATTATTTATTTAAAGGAGACAAATAACGGAGAAGCAGTCAATTTATTAAAAAATTTTATAACACCAACGTTTCAACTCCAATTGAGTCTTCTTCAGGGTGATAAAATTACATTAGAATGAATAAAAATGAGTAAATGTTAAATACATGTCAAAATAAATGTACGTCAAAAAAATAATATAATAAAAATAAATATTATTTTTTTGACGTACATTTATTTTGACATGTATTTAACATTTACTCATTTTTATTCATTCTAATGTAATTTTATCACCCTGAAGAAGACTCAATTGGAGTTGAAACGTTGGTGTTATAAAATTTTTTAATAAATTGACTGCTTCTCCGTTATTTGTCTCCTTTATACATCTTCCAGTCAAGAAATCGTCTCACTTATTATTTATTTATTTCATTATTACTATTACTCTTATAAAAAGTGTCGATAAGGGCAAGAATAATTAGTTTTGTGTATATTATAGATGAAATGAGCAAAATTAAGTAGAATTAAATGGCTTTAATTGTTTAAAATTAATTGGAATATTTGAATTCCAGGACTTGCAAACTTTATGTGCAATGCAACATTTTAATTGTACATATTAATGATTCTAAAATGATTTCTTATATCCTGGGCATCAATTAATATATATTTCGATGCATTTCAGTTACAATACCACCACCTGGTAGCTGACACCTGCTGACGGACTGAGATATTTTGCAGAACCAAAGAAAACCAAACAAAGAGATAAGTTCCTTGATTCCATATAATATTAACAATGTAGATTTCTCTTCGATAAAATTTAATTGTTTTCTGTGTCATTATACAAAGATAATTGTAGTTTATATTGACAGTTAGTATACAATAAAATGTTCATTAATCAATTAGGGCACATTTAAATTAATTGAGTTTATTTATATGTTTGCTGTTTAGTTTTAAGTTAGTTTATAAGTAACTCTTCCCTCGTTCCGTAATACACACACACACAATTAGTATTAAGTCCAGCGAATATATAAATAATTATTAAATGATGAGCTTTAAGTATTTAAACAGAATATATTTAGTTTTCCTATGTGAGTTGGTTAATGAGCTGTCATTGTGTGAGCCAAATCCTTACAATTTAATTATTTAATTCAGAAGACAATTGGATTAAAATGTGCACAACATAGATGTTGTTATTCATTTCATGTTTCATACTCTGTGACTATTTTGTGAGACTGACGACAATAAAATATTTTCAGACTCATAGTTCGCCCAGTTCCTCAATCCACAGAATTACATCGGAGCCCCCATCTTCACACATGGACTGTCGACATTGAGTAAGAACTTCCAATGATCTGCGACTATAACCAGGGGAAGAACCTGGACGTCTTCAACAGCAAGGACAAAGCAGAATCACACAATAAAATGTATTATATTATCTTATAAGTATTGTAATATGTGTTTGTAAAGATTACTGTATTGAATTGTTGATTATGTCGACATCGAACCGATTTAAAGAACAGATTGGGTTCGTTGTTCGATAATTCTAAATGAAAAAGAAAAATATGCTGTTGGGGTGTTGGGATTTGTGTTTTTTTATCTGCATGTGTGTTATGTATTGCCTGTGAGCAATTTTTTTCGGAATTATCTTTGCTGCGCTTCACGCA
The DNA here is from genome assembly GCA_963942605.1 of Poecilus cupreus. Taxonomy (NCBI): domain Eukaryota; kingdom Metazoa; phylum Arthropoda; class Insecta; order Coleoptera; family Carabidae; genus Poecilus; species Poecilus cupreus. Next base: position 19,575 of record OZ012731.1, read on the forward strand.
AGTGATTAAATTTAATTTTTCTTGTTTAAATTCACAATTAAAAAAAATCTTTTGGAAAATCGTCCAGCGTCCCACGCAAATTTTTTTTTGGGTATTTATTTCTCATTCAAAATTTACGAATAAAGTTTTTAAAAAATTATCCACCATTCTACGTAATTATAATTAACTAATTTTGTACTGCTATAATGTAAAGTATCAATAGAATAATCCTGATATAGTTATTTACGATACAAGTACGTAAAGCTAGTCTTTAGAAACAAATGGGTCAATTCCTTGGCGGATTCTCCACATATTTACAAACTATGTTAGGAGGAACAGCAACAACCACGTTCTATCAGATAAATTTGACGTATATTTAGTGACAAGATTTACTGTCAACAATTTTATATTTGTAAAATAAATACATCACACATATCTGAATCAAAAATCATTTATTTATAATTTAACAAGGATGCTACAGTCTTCGTTCATTTAAAGATAGTTTTAACAATTGATTCAAAGTTTTCTTCGTCGTGTGCATCAGAAATAAAAACATTATACTGATTCTTATAGATAAAACGATTTTAATATATATTGACAGAATGCTTTGAGGTTAAGAAAAAATATTTCTCCTGGAATAACTAAAACAGTAAATAAAAGATGTTTGTTGCCATGTAGCAAGCTTGTCCAGCTCCAAAATCAATCATGTTTTGTCATCTCCGGAGACTTTATATATCCCGGTTACAAATTCCGGCAAGTGTTTCAGTTACTCCATTCGATTCTTCAGTTTTTATTTAATAATTAACACTATTTCCACCCCGATTCATCGTTTAGTATAGAATTTCATGGATGATAAACTTACTCCGGAGAGATCAACTGCAAATGATGATGTACCTTTGATACAAATATGTTAATTGCACTTTCAATGTCTGAAATCCAGTTTATACTATACCCTCCTTGGATAATTCGACTTTAATCATTCAATGAAATACTTCACAGTTTGATTTTGATGTCTATTTGAGGAAAACTCAAACAAAAACCATTCCTCTGCCTAAAACTTGTAGCAGTTTGTAATAAATATGAATTGTATATAACAACAGAGTACAATTATACCTGTAACATAGTTTTCTTTGATTTGTTGAGATACTTCAAGTATTTATCAGTATATGTGTTTAATACTTTTCAAATGTATACGAATATAAAAGTTTTAAAGTGGTATGTGTCAAAAAATGAAAACAATACAAGTGGCGTCATCATACAGCGATTGCGTGAACTAGTAGCAGCGAGGGGAAGGAGGTAGGTTACCAGCGGCGTAGATTTCTTTTAAACTATCCTGGGCTATTAATTTTTAATTCACATTTTTTAGCTAAAACTGTAACAATAACTATTTTTAACTTATAACCCATATAATTTTGACTATATTAGGCTTTTTCTCGTTATTAATTAACGAATAATTAATCATTTATCAATAAAAATAAAATTAAAGCATGCAAAATGATTAGAACGCCACTGGTATATGTGCAAGCAATCTGATTGGTCGAACGTGATTATTGATTTTTCAATAACGTCATGACGTCACCAAGCTTTTTATTATTATGGATGTTCTATTTCGTTATAATTTTGTGCAGGAACGAAATTCATCCTTGAATTTTTGGTAAAAATAAGATTAAAAGCTATTTACATACTATATAACAATGTGTTTATCAATCTTTATAATTCTAAACTAATAAAAATTAACTTTTTTAATAAATAAATTCACTGGAACAAATTTTATTGTTTAAGCATTGTTGGCTAGTTTGCCGCTAGATAGCAGTGTTGTAGAGAGCAAAATTTTATTCATAGAATCAAGCATTTTTTGACAATTTCTTTATGTATTATTATAATTAAAAATATTGTAAACAAATTATAGAATTTATTTCATGGCCTTTGAATCACCTCTAAGTTACCGACTGACTTATAGTTTGCTATAATAAAAATTTATTTACCCTTTTCAGGGCACAATATTTTATAAAAATATTTAATAATTATTATTCCCTCTAGTGTAGAAGGGAATTAAACGGAAATACTTAGACAATTGCTAATAACATACTATATTCTCAATATTTTTACCAACATATTTCAATTAAATTATTTAATAATCAACATTTTATTTATCTGCCCTTTGTTGGGCAAAATGTTTAATAAAAATACTTAATAATTATTATTCTCTCTAGCGTAGCAGCGATTTGAACGCAGAGACTAGACAATTGCTAATAATATACTATATTCTGAATATTATTGTCAACATTTTTCAACTGAAACATTTAATTGGCCTTTTTTTGGACCTGATTTTAATAATATATAAAAATCGTAGTTGTTTAGAACAGCGTATATGTGAATATGGTAAAGTATACGGATGATAGAATAAATTAAAGGCGAATTGAATAAGATAATTGCTGACATTATGTATTTATTTATTATAAAAATTCTTTTGAATCGATTCACCAAAAAGACTCGTTCACTGAGATTCATTCAAAATGAACAGAACTGTTGTACTCAAAGATTTTATCTCGCACTGTGGGTAAAACTGAATCATACGACGTCACCGTTCGGTCAGTTTAAGGTTGTTTAAGGAATAGTGAACAAAACAAAGTATTACTTCTAAGAATGTCACTCTGAAAATCTTATCTACGTTTATGTTATGGTCCAAACTGCTAAATGGATTATCGAAACGTTTATGGCGGTGTTTATATTGCTCGAGGAGTAAGTTTTGTTGGGGGTATAGTTCTACTAGAATCCTAAAAGTATATCTTTCAAAATTTTGCGATGCGGACCGAATCTGTTTAACATGTACTGAAACCCGGTGACTCGTTCGCGACCAAGAAAGTTATCCGGATCTTTTCGTTCAAATTGAACGGGTCGTTCGCGAACGACACATCTCTAATAAAAATCAGTTTTAGTTCTGCTCTTAATCTTGCATAATAAACAATTATATAGTTATTGGATACAGTTTTTTAATCTAAATATTTTTTTGTATTTACAACAATCTCCATATTAATAGAAATATCATCATATTGCCTGTTACATATTTCAATTCAACTCCCATTGTGTTAAGACGTATTGTACTTTACCCTAGTTATTCTATTCTACAAAAAATATAAAACTTTTATTTACTAACTCTCTCGTCAAGATATCATACAAGGAAGAGGCAAATACATTTATTTTTAACGATTTAATATCAGAATAGTTTCTTGTTCATCTTTCATACGATATGCTTTAATTAACAATATACTGCTGACGTACTTCCGCGTACCTCAGATGTAACTAATAACTTCCGGCCTGCAAAGTGAATAACATTGTTAAATGTGTTTAGTGTTGAATGAATGTCGTACCTGGAGGTTCTCGTAAATGACGACCATCTTCGTAGTGGTGTTGTACAGATGTACTTCACATGAACGACGCCGCTGTCGTCTTCGTCGCTCAAGCTGGCGTCGAGGATCACGAGCCATGCACTGCTCGTGGCGTCCAACGAGTTAAAATTCCACTGGTGATTGCGAGATTTTATGAGGATGTCGCTTGCTGGAGTTGTTTGGTCGAGGACATTCTACAAGACAACAAAATTGTTAATTTTAAATAGGCCGAGGAAGTAAATTTTTCGCTTTAAATTCATTGCACAACTTTCTAATGAAAAATGCTTTAAATAAAATTTATAGAGCATTAAATTCTGCATCAGAATCTGAAAACAGATTTCTCTTCATATAAAACTATGATGAATGAAAAAGCAAGAACAGTTTAAAATAATCTATCAGAAAGATATTCTAACCTTTGATTGCAAAACAAACTGGAACTATTTAATAATAATACAATTGCTAATCCAAGAGGTGTTTGATGTTCGTTGTACTTTATACTTGTGCACAGCACATTTTGTGTTGATCAAATTTCAGGTTACAGAAACGATTTCTACTGGAATTACTGGTGTCATGTACTTCATTCTTTTATTCATCCAGCAGCTTTGTACACTCTGTGTGTGTCCCATTAGCGTCTCCAGGTTCAGGAACAGTTGTAATGTCATCTTCTGTTCTTTACATCGGTCCTACGTCAACATAAAACTGTCAAATAGATTTTATTCACTATACAAACTAATATTTCAGTCTTCACCAACAATTTATATATTAAAATGATCACGAGAAAATATTGAATCGATTGATGTAAGTTTGAAATATGTACACGATAATATTTTGGATCAAAATTGAATATTTCCGTAACCACAAACAATGACAATTGAACACAAGACATGTGGCGTCATCATACAGCGATTGAGTGAACTAGAAACTAGTTGCGGTGAGACGTAAGAGGAAAAGTAAGCAGTGCCGTAGATTTCATTTAAAATATCTTGGGCTACTAATTTTTAATACACATTTTTTAGCTAAAACTGTAACAATAACTATTTTTAACTTATAACCCATATAATTTTGAGTATATTAGGCTTTTTCTCGTTATTAATTAACGAATAATTAATCATTTATCAATAAAAATAAAATTACAGCAAGCAAAATGATTAGAACGCCACTGGTAGATTTGCAAAGCAATCTGATTGGTCGAACGTTTTTCAGGCGCTTAAACTTGCAATTTTAAATTATTATTAGTAATAAAATTCTACAGCTTCTATAATTAGTACCTCAGTTTAAGTTATCGTAAATTAATTTTGTTTTTAGTAAATTTTAAGTATTCTAATAAATTTAAATTTTAAATGTATTCACAACGCGCCATGTTTTAATTCAATTGTTTCTGTCAAAATGTTTTGCAAAAAAGTGTTTGTACGGAAGGAAAAATTCAGCTTTGACCCATAATATTATTATTGACATAATGAGCACTTATATCAATCGATTCAGTATTTTCTTGTGATTATTTTAGTATATAATTTGTTAGTGAAGTCACAAGTTTTAGTTTGCATATTGAAAGATGTTTATAACATACAATACATATGTAAGCATTATTTATTTATTTCATTATTACTATTACTCGTATAAAAAGTGTCGATAAGGGCAAGAATAATTAGTTTTGTGTATATTATAGATGAAATGAGCAAAATTAAGTAGAATTAAATGGCTTTAATTGTTTAAAATTCATTGGAATATTTGAATTCCAGGACTTGCAAACTTTATGTGCAATGCAACATTTTAATTGTACATATTAATGATTCTAAAATGATTTCTTATATCCTGGGCATCAATTAATATATATTTCGATGCATTTCAGTTACAATACCACCACCTGGTAGCTGACACTTGCTGACGGACTGAGATATTTTGCAGAACCAAAGAAAACCAAACAAAGAGATAAGTTCCTTGATTCCATATAATATTAACAATGTAGATTTCTCTTCGATAAAATTTAATTGTTTTCTGTGTCATTATACAAAGATAATTGTAGTTTATATTGACAGTTAGTATACAATAAAATGTTCATTAATTAATTAGGGCACATTTAAATTAATTGAGTTTATTTATATGTTTGCTGTTTAGTTTTAAGTTAGTTTATAAGTAACTCTTCCCTCGTTCCGTAATACACACACACACAATTAGTATTAAGTCCAGCGAATATATAAATAATTATTAAATGATGAGCTTTAAGTATTTAAACAGAATATATTTAGTTTTCCTATGTGAGTTGGTTAATGAGCTGTCATTGTGTGAGCCAAATCCTTACAATTTAATTATTTAATTCAGAAGACAATTGGATTAAAATGTGCACAACATAGATGTTGTTTTTCATTTCGTATTTCATACTCTGTGACTATTTTGTGAGACTGACGACAATAAAATATTTTCAGACTCATAGTTCGCCCAGTTCCTCAATCCACAGAATTACATCGGAGCCCCCATCTTCACATATGGACTGTCGACATTGAGTAAGAACTTCCAATGATCTGCGACTATAACCAGGAGAAGAACCTGGGCGTCTTCAACAGCAAGAACAAAGTAGAATCATTACACAATAAAATGTATTATATTATCTTATAAGTATTGTAAACTGTTGATTGTGTCGACATCGGATCGATTTAAAGAACAGATTGGGTTCGTTGTTCGATAATTCTAAATGAAAAAGAAAAATATGCTGTTGGGGTGTTGGGATTTGTGTTTTTTTATCTGCATGTGTGTTATGTATTGCCTGTGAGCAATTTTTTTCGGAATTATCTTTGCTGCGCTTCACGCAAGTGATTAAATTTAATTTTTCTTGTTTAAATTCACAATTAAAACAAATCTTTTGGAAAATCGTCCAGCGTCCTACGCAAATTTTTTTTTGGGTATTTATTTCTCATTCAAAATTTACGATTAAAGTTTTTAAAAAATTATCCACCATTCTACGTAATTATGTTCAACTAATTTTGTATTGCTATAATGTAAAGTATCTATAGAATAATCCTGATATAGTTATTTACGATACAAGTACGTAAAGCTAGTCTTTAGAAACAAATGGGTCAATTCCTTGGCGGATTCTCCACATATTTATACACTATGTTAGGAGGAACAGCAACAACCACGTTCTATCAGATAAATTTGACGTATATTTAGTGACAAGATTTACTGTCAACAATTTTATATTTGTAAAATAAATACATCACACATATCTGAATCAAAAATCATTTATTTATAATTTAACAACGATGCTACAGTCTTCGTTCATTTAAAGATAGTTTTAACAATTGATTCAAAGTTTTCTTCCTCGTGTGCATCAGAAATAAAAACATAATACTGATTCTTATAGATAAAACGATTTTAATATCTCCTGGAATAACTCTAAAACAGTAAATAAAAGATGTTTGTTGCCATGTAGCAAGCTTGTCCAGCTCCAAAATCAATCATGTTTTGTCATCTCCGGAGACTTTATATATCCCGGTTACAAATTCCGGCAAGTGTTTCAGTTACTCCATTCGATTCTTCAGTTTTTATTTAATAATTAACACTATTTCCACCCCGATTCATCGTTTAATACAGAATTTCATGGATGATAAACTTACTCGGGAGAGATCAACAGCAAATGATGATGTACCTTTGATACAAATATGTTAATTGCAACCTCCTTGGATAATTCCACTTTAATCATTCAATGAAATACTTCACAGTTTGATTTTGATGTCAATTTTGAGGAAAACTCATGCAAAAACCATTCCTCTGCCTAAAAGTTGTGACAGTTGTAATAAATTTGAATTGTTTATATCAACAGAGTACAATTATACCTGTAACATTGTTTTCTTTGATTTGTTGAGATACTTCAAGTATTTATCAGTATATGTGTTCAATACTTTTCAAACGTATACGAATATGAAAGGTATCTGTCAAAAAATGAAAACAATACAAGTGGCGTCATCATACAGCGATTGCGTGAACTAGTAGCATCGAGGGGAAGGAGGTAGGTTACCAGCGGCGTAGATTTCTTTTAAACTATCGTGGGCTATTAATTTTTAATTCACATTTTTTAGCTGAAACTGTAACAATAACTATTTTTATCTTATAACCCAGATAATTTTTAGTATATTAGGCTATTTTTCGTTATTAATTAACGAATAATTAATCATTTATCAATAAAAATAAAATTGAAGCATGCAAAATGATTAGAACGCCACTGGAAGATGTCCAAGGAATCTGATTGGTCGAACGTATTTCATGCATTTTAACAAATTTTAAATTATTATTTATTATATTATATTAATTTACACAGCTTTTAACTAATCGAACCCATCATCGACGGAAAATAGAGACCACTATTTTTCATCAATGAACAAAAGCTACCGAATTATTTTCTAACCTTAAATTACGAATCTCTGTTTTGTCAATGTTTATACTGATGTCATCAACTGATATGTAATTTTCGTATAATCTTTAAAAGTATATCAATTGTATTACAGTTTGAATGATCTATGTTTACGTTCAGAACCTGCGTTTTGGCCAATGTGTTTACCTACCACAAGTATTAAGAAATGATCTCAGATAATTGCGGAAATATACATCTGCTTATTGGATCTTGTATTCAACACATTCACATGTAGAATACAAACAGATACTACAAGGGGACATGGTAAAGCTAAAATTATAGTTTCATGTACAAAAAACAAACTTTAATCTGATTTATTAACAATTATAGTTTTTAGACAGCAGATGGTCCGTTAGAAGTAAAAAGTGTCTCCATTTTCTGAGAGTTTCTAAATCGCTTGGGCTTCTTTGTCAACTATAGAGTGCTTTCGTTCTGTATGTGAAAGAGTTCTCGATAAGAAGGCTACTGCACGACCGGACTGAGACGTAGAAACAGCTATGGCAAAATGGCAATTGTTTAGCATTCATAAAGTTCTGTAAATTTCTGTCAAGTTCTTCCTGATCTAAATACACAAAAGTATCCTTTAATCCTTCAGATTTAATGACTTCATTCATGATTGTTTGAAAAGCTACACCGAAGGGAATTTTCTTAAATTGAAATAGCTGGCCACAAGCTTCAAATGCAGTAAAAAGTCTATCAGTTTCGATGATAAGCAGAGCGAAGTAAACACTGTATAATTAGCTACTTTGTTGACAATATTCTCTATTCTTGGTAGTGGATTTTCATTTGTTGAGCTCTCTATGGCGATCAATTTGCTTCTATTTCTATGATTTAGTGCACCTGTCATATATTTTAAATAACTATACGTTGTCTAGCAACGCTTTATTATGTTAACTGTCATTCTATTAGTACTGAATTTCATATGTACAATTTTGCTGAATAAAACCTATTTTCTGAAGGTTTAAAAGGATTATTTCATACATTACAAATTTAACCAATCAGAATGTCTCATTTTCCATTGCTGTGCATTTTAGATAAAGCAGCATGTTGTTTAATCGCGATTAAATTGAAGCTAGTTTTTATATGCAAATTTTGAACATTTTGAAGGCATATTTAGCCGGATTAGTTGCAGAAGCAAGATACTTACATGTTTTTTACCTTTACTGGTATTCTATATCTTTAAACATGCTGAATTATTCAATTCAAGCTATTTTTATTTACAAATTTTTGACATTTATTTGACAAGTAAAAAGAAAAACAATCAATTTGCTATAGTTACACTATAACAACATAATTTTATGGTGCTTTTTGTTTATGAGTGTACCGATTTATTTATGTGAAAATGTGACAAAATCAACATTATAGTACAATTTCTTTGCCAAGCATTAAAGTTTATGCTATGAATTCGTGAAATAATCTTGACATATACCCCTCGTGCTAAAAAATTGAATCGATTAAATTTGATGTGTAGCTTATTTATAAAATTTAGCTTTTAAAAAAGTGTTATCGTACATAATAATTTAAGATAAAATCCCTCGACCTGCGGTCTCGGGATTTTTTCAAATTATTATGTACTCAAACACTTTTTAAGCAAAATTTTTTGCATAAACTAGACATGTCAAATTTAATCGATTAAATTCTTAGCACTCGTGATATAACTATTGATTAGTTTATTACAGTGTCACTTTCTGAATGTCGATGAGATTTAATAGAAATGGGTTTACAGTGCGTTGACAAATTGAAAAATAGTGACGCTGGTTTTACATTATGTTCATGATGATAGATGTTCTACACACTTTTGAATAGTGTCCTTTGTTATTGCAGTTTACATTTTTGGCTGGACATCGATTACGGAGATGAAATCCGGAACCTCAGAAAACACAAGTGCATCAATTGATTCATTATTTATTAGCTAAGAATTAGGATTAGTAGTGGCATTCACAACATGGTTTGCGAATGCTGTCAAATTTAAATTAAATCTCCGTCTGATATGATGTGATTGTAGTCCAGCACTGAATGAATCTCGTACACAGTCATCTCTATTTGCTTCAGCTGTGACAGCTTTGAATTTACATTCTCGAATATGTTTACGAGAAGAGAGTTTATGTCGAGCAAATACTTCATTTATAGGGTTTTCAATATAGAGATAGCATCATTCAATGAAGCAGAATCACTCACATTTTCATATTGATTCGGTGAAACAAAGTTGATTAAGAGACGCAGCTTTTCCGATTCATTAGGTTGAACAGCTATGAGCAGCACTGTTCGATTCTAGATCAATATCGAGTCTTTCGGGCTTCAAGAGACGATCCATAATTTAGTTTAATAAATTGTTGTAGTATTGACCAAATTGTATGCTTTATTTAACAAAATACAACGTTAATAAATATTTCACAATACGAATTGACATAACATAACTTTTCTCATTATATTTCCGTATTCAACGAACGTACAGAAAGAAAACAGACATCTCAAACCAAAAAAAAAAACTATGTTAGAGGTATAATTGAACTTTTGTTATTATGTACAATTCAAATTTATTACATTAATAATAATAACCACGCATAAGCGGCCAGGACACTTTCTGCTCGAGAAACACACACTATTTTTTCTACGACCGATTCAATAATGATTAAAAAACTGGAAGAAAATATTTATTTATTCCGATCCATTTTGCAGTAAGCAATGCTAAACCGTTTCCAAGGTGATGGATACTATTTCTTCTGTTATTTGTTTGAATCGCATGACAGATATTAATTTTTCAATTCAATTATGACGTTAAAATTTAGTGAAACATCATGGCATGATGGATAGTGACGAATGTGAAATAGAATGTACTCCACCACACATCAAAGAAGCTGCGAAGAATGTAATATTAAATCTATTACCTGAAAAGTCGAAGAATAGGTATGAGAAGGAATATGCCCTGTTCAAAGTAACTTGTCATTAAAAGTAAACTTGCTGTTATTGTAAGATAGTATTGTTAAATATTACCTACTGTTATCATGAACTGTTTTCAACAACAACTGTACATTTTTCTATTCTACTAGAGATATTTATTTTGCTGCTTGCCAAGCGGCAAACGTCAATTTTCTGCTTTCAACTGACAGTTGGAAATGTATATATTTTGCTCGGTCGTAGAAAAAATAAATACTTCACTCATATCTGAATCAAAAATCATTTATTTATAATTTAACAAGGATGCTACAGTCTTCGTTCATTTAAAGATAGTTTTAACAATTGATTCAAAGTTTTCTTCGTCGTGTGCATCAGAAATAAAAACATTATACTGATTCTTATAGATAAAACGATTTTAATATCTCCTGGAATAACTCTAAAACAGTAAATAAAAGATGTTTGTTGCCATGTAGCAAGCTTGTCCAGCTCCAAAATCAATCATGTTTTGTCATCTCCGGAGACTTTATATATCCCGGTTACAAATTCCGGCAAGTGTTTCAGTTACTCCATTCGATTCTTCAGTTTTTATTTAATAATTAACACTATTTCCACCCCGATTCATCGTTTAGTACTTCTGTACTATGGGTGATAAACTTAATCGGGAGAGATCAACTGCAAATGATGATGTACCTTTAATACAAATATGTTAATTGCACTTTCAATGTCTGAAATCCAGTTTATACTATACCCTCCTTGGATAATTCGACTTTAATCATTCAATGAAATACTTCACAGTTTGATTTTGATGTCTATTTGAGGAAAACTCAAACAAAAACCATTCCTCTGCCTAAAACTTGTAGCAGTTTGTAATAAATATGAATTGTATATAACAACAGAGTACAATTATACCTGTAACATAGTTTTCTTTGATTTGTTGAGATACTTCAAGTATTTATTAGTATATGTGTTTAATACTTTTCAAATGTATACGAATATAAAAGTTTTAAAGTGGTATGTGTCAAAAAATGAAAACAATACAAGTGGCGTCATCATACAGCGATTGCGTGAACTAGTAGCAGCGAGGGGAAGGAGGTAGGTTACCAGCGGCGTAGATTTCTTTTAAACTATCCTGGGCTATTAATTTTTAATTCACATTTTTTAGCTAAAACTGTAACAATAAATATTTTTAACTTATAACCCATATAATTTTGAGTATATTAGGCTATTTTTCGTTATTAATTAAGAAATAATTAATCATTTATCAATAAAAATAAAATTAAAGCATGCAAAATGATCAGAACGCCACTGTTACATGTGCAAGCAATCTGATTGGTCGAACATATTTCAAGACTTAAAATTACAATTTTAAATTATTATTTATTATATTATATTAATTTACACAGCTTTTAACTAATCGAACCCATCATCTACGGAAAATAGAGGCTTCTCTATTTTTTATCAATGAATATAAGCTACCGCATTATTTTCTAACCTTAAATTACGAATCTCTGTTGTGTCAATCTGATATATATTTTTCGTGTAATCTTTAAAAGTATATCAATTGTATTACAGTTTGAATGATCCATGTTTACGTTCAGAAGCTGCGTTTTGGCCAATGTGTTTACCTACCACAAGTGATAAGAAATGATCTCAGATAATTGCGGAAATATACATCTGCTTATTGAATCTTGTATTCAACACATTCACATGCAGAAAGAAACAGATACTACAAGGGGACATGGTAAAGCTAAAATTGTAGTTTCATGTACAAAAAACAAACTTTAATCTGATTTATTAACAATTATAGTTTTTAGACAGCAGATGGTCTGTTAGAAGTAAAAAGTGTCTCCATTTTCTGAGAGTTTCTAAATCGCTTGGGCTTCTTTGTCAACTATAGAGTGCTTTCCGTCTGTGTGTTAAAGAGTTCTCGATAAGAAGGCTACTGGACGACTAGACTGAGACATAGAAACAGCTATGGCAAAATGACAATTGTTTAGCATTCATAAAGTTCTGTAAATTTCTGTCAAGTTCTTCCTGATCTAAATACACAAAAGTATCCTTTAATCCTTCAGATTTAATGACTTCATTCATGATTGTTTGAAAAGCTACACCGAAGGGAATTTTCTTAAATTGAAATAGCTGGCCACAAGCTTCAAATGCAGTAAAAAGTCTATCAGTTTCGATGATAAGCAGAGCGAAGTAAACACTGTATAATTAGCTACTTTGTTGACAATATTCTCTACTCTTGATAGTGGATTTTCATTTGTTGAGCTCTCCATGGCGATCAACTTGCTTCTATTTCTATAAATGATTTAGTGTCTGTCATATATTTTAAATAACTATACGTTGTCTAGCAACGCTTTATTATGTTAACTGTCATTCTATTAGTACTGAATTTCATATGTACAATTTTGCTGAATAAAACTTATTTTCTGGAGGTTTAAACTGATTAGTTTATTACAGTGTCACTTTCTGAATGTGAACGAGATTTAATGGAAATGGGTTTACAGTGCGTTGACAAATTGAAAAATAGTGACGCTGGTTATTATGTTCATGATGATAGATGCTGTCTGTTTTGGCAGGTAGGTAAGTTTAGTTCTACACACTTTTGAATAGTGTCCTTTGTTATTGCAGTTTACATTTCTGTCTGGACATCGATTACGGAGATGAAATCCGGAACCACAGAAGACACAAGTGCATCAATAGATTCATTATCTATTAGCTGAGAATTAGGATTAGTAGTAGCATTCACAACATGGTTTGCGAATGCTGTCAAACTTAAATTAAATCTCCGTCTGATATGATGTGATTGTAGTCCAGCACTGAATGAATCTCGTACACAGTCATCTCTATTTGCTTCAGCTGTGACAGCTTTGAATTTACATTCTCGAATATGTTTAGGAGAAGAGAGTTTATGTCGAGCAAATACTTCATTTACAGGGTTTTCAATATGGAGATAGCATCATTCACTTTTTCATATTGATTCGGTAAAACAAAGTTGATTAAGAGACGCAGCTTTTCCGATTCATTAGGTTGAACAGCTATGAGGAAGTTTGTAAAAGTTTTATGCCTCCATTGCTGAGCAGCACTGTTCGATTTTGGATCAATATCGAGTCTTCCGGGCTTCAACAGACGATCCATAATTTAGTTTAACAAATTGTTGTAGTATTGACCAAATTGTATGCTTTATTTAACTAATACAACGTTCATAAATATTTTTCAAAACGAATTGACATAACATAACTTTTCTCATTATATTTCCGTGTTCAACGAACGTACAAAAAGAAAACAGACATCTCAAACCAAAGAAAACTATGTACGAGGTATAATTGAACTCTTGTTATTATCTACAATTCAAATTAATTACATTAATAATTTGAAATTGCAAGTTGAAGTGCTTGAAATATGTTCGACCAATCAGATTGCTTGAACATCTACCAGTGGCGTTCTAATCATTTTGCATCATTCAATTTTACTTTTATTGATAAATGATTAATTATTCGTTAATTAATAACGAGAAAAAGCCTAATATACTCAAAATTATATGGGTTATAAGTTAAAAATAGTTATAGTTACAGTTTTAGCTAAGAAATGTGAATTAAAAATTTGTAGCCCACGACAGTTTAAAAGAAATCTACGCCACTGCTAAGTTTCGACAACCGTGTCATCTCGCGGCGAACAACTAAACTATAAATTATTCGGTAAATTAGAAGTGGACTAAATGTCACAAAATTAATTCTATTATTTATATTAATTAATTTAAAACATAAAACTATATCGTGGATATTTAGAAAAAGGCATGAATCTAAGAATAAAAATTTTGTTTTTACAACCGTGTCATCTCGCGGCGAATAACTAAACTAAAATATTAGTCGGTAAATTAGAAAAGGAATAAATGCCAGTAAATATGAATTGTATATAACAACAGAGTACAATTATACCAGTAACATAGTTTTCTTTGATTTGTTGAGATACTTCAAGTATTTATCAGTATATGTGTTTAATCCTTTTCAAACGTATACGAATAAAAAAGGTTTAAAATGGCATCTGTCAAAAAATGAAAACAATACAAGTGGCGTCATCATTCCGCGATTGCGTGAACTAGTAGTCGAGGGGTAGGAGGAAAGTTACCAGCGGCGTAGATTTCTTTTAAACTATCGTGGGCTATTAATTTTTAATTCACATTTTTTAGCTAAAACTGTAACAATAACTATTTTTAACTTATAACCCAGATAATTTTGAGTATATTAGGCTATTTCTCGTTATTAATTAACGAATAATTAATCATTTATCAATAAAAATAAAATTAAAGCATGCAAAATAATTAGAACGCCACTGGTAGATTTGCAAGCAATCTGATTGGTCGAATGTATTTCAAGCATTTTAATTTTAAATTATTATTTATATTATATTAATTTACACAGCTTTTAACTATAATCGAATCCATCATCGACGAAAAATAGAGGCTCCTTTATTTTTTCATCAATGAGCAAAAGCTATCGCATTATTTTCTAACCTTAAATTACGAATCTATGTTGTGTCAACTGATATGTATTTTTCGTGAAATCTTTAAAAGTATATCAATTGTATTACAGTTTGAATGATCCATGTTTACGTTCAGAAGCTGCGTTTTGGCCAATGTGTTTACCTACCACAAGTGATAAGAAATGATCTCAGATAATTGCGGAAATATACATCTGCTTATTGAATCTTGTATTCAACACATTCACATGTAGAATACAAACAGATTAATCAAGGGGACATGGTAAAGGTAAAATTGTAGTTTCATGTACAAAAAACAAACTTTAATCTGATTTATTAACAATTATAGTTTTTAGGCAGTAGATGGTCCGTTAAAAGTAAAAAGTGTCTCCATTTTCTGAGAGTTTCTACAATCGCTTGGGCTTCTTTCTCAACTATAGAGTGCTTTCGTTCTGTATGTGAAAGAGTTCTCGATAAGAAGGCTACTGGACGACCAGACTGAGACATAGAAACAGCTATGGCAAAATCAGAAACACTGTAAATTGGACATCGCTAGTAATAGATGAAACAGTAGCAGACTCAATTTCTTTTTTCAGATTTTCAAAAGCTTTTATAGCTTCTTCTCAGAGTGGGAACGAACAATTGTTTAGCATGCATAAAGTTCTGTAAATTTCTGTCCTTCTTCCTGAACTAAATACGCAAAAGTATCCTTTAATTGTTCAGATTTAATGACTTCATTCATGATTGTTTGAAAAGCGGCTACACCGAAGGGAATTTTCTTAAATTGAAATAGCTGGCCACAAGCTTCAAATGCAGTAAAAAGTCTATCAGTTTCGATGATAAGCAGAGCGAAGTAAACACTGTATAATTAGCTACTTTGTTGACAATATCCATTATTCTTGGCAGTGGATTTTCATTTGTTGAGCTCTCCATGGCGACCAACTTGCTTCTATTTCTATAAATGATTTAGTGTCTGTCATATATTTTAAATAACTATACGTTGTCTAGCAACGCTTTATTATGTTAACTGTCATTCTATTAGTACTGAATTTCATATGTACAATTTTGCTGAATAAAACTTATTTTCTGGAGGTTTAAACTGATTAGTTTATTACAGTGTCACTTTCTGAATGTGAACGAGATATAATGGAAATGGGTTTACAATGCGTTGACAAATTGAAAAATAGTGACGCTGGTTATTATGTTCATGATGATAGATGCTGTCTGTTTTGGCAGGTAGGTAAGTTTAGTTCTACACACTTTTGAATAGTGTCCTTTGTTATTGCAGTTTACATTTCTGTCTGGACATCGATTACGGATATGAAATCCGGAACCACAGAAAACACAAGTGCATCAATTGATTCATTATCTATTAGCTGAGAATTAGGATTAGTAGGAAACAGCGAAGCAGGCAGAGGAATGTTAAAAACACGTAAATTTATCTTGCTCCAAATAACAATTATACGCGATTAAAAAACATGTATTATACATCAAAATGACCGGTGAACTCTCCTCTTTCTACCAGTATATAAATTGTATATGTTAATATGTCTGAAACGAAATTCAAAATCGAAAACAGCGAACGCAAATGTTACATGGTACAAGGAGGATGCAGAGCATCAGGCAGAGGAAGGTTAAAAACACGTAAATTTATCTTGCTCCAAATAACAATTATACGCGATTAAAAAACATGTATTATACATCAAAATGACCGGTGAACTCTCCTCTTTCTACCAGTATATAAATTGTATATGTTAATATGTCTGAAACGAAATTAAAAATCGAAAACAGCGAACGCAAATGTTACATGGTGCAGGGAGGACGCAGCGCGGCAGGCCTGGGAATGTTAAAAAAACGTAAATTTATCTTGCTCCAAATAACAATTATACGCGATTAAAAAACATGTATTATACATCAAAATGACCGGTGAACTCTCCTCTTTCTACCAGTATATAAATTGTATATGTTAATATGTCTGAAACGAAATTAAAAATCGAAAACAGCGAACGCAAATGTTACATGGTGCAAGGAGGATGCAGAGCATCAGGCAGAGGAAGGTTAAAAACACGTAAATTTATCTTGCTCCAAATAACAATTATACGCGATTAAAAAACATGTATTATACATCAAAATGACCGGTGAACTCTCCTCTTTCTACCAGTATATAAATTGTATATGTTAATATGTCTGAAACGAAATTAAAAATCGAAAACAGCGAACGCAAATGTTACAAGGTGCAGGGAGGACGCAGCGCGGCAGGCCTGGGAATGTTAAAAAAACGTAAATTTATCTTGCTCCAAATAACAATTATACGCGATTAAAAATCATGTATTATACATCAAAATGACCGGTGAACTCTCCTCTTTCTACCAGTATATAAATTGTATATGTTAATATGTCTGAAACGAAATTAAAAATCGAAAACAGCGAACGCAAATATTACATGGTGCAAGGAGGATGCAGAGCATCAGGCAGAGGAAGGTTAAAAACACGTAAATTTATCTTGCTCCAAATAACAATTATACGCGATTAAAAAACATGTATTATACATCAAAATGACCGGTGAACTCTCCTCTTTCTACCAGTATATAAATTGTATATGTTAATATGTCTGAAAAGAAATTAAAAATCGAAAACAGCGAACGCAAATGTTACATGGTGCAGGGAGGACGCAGCGCGGCAGGCCTGGGAATGTTAAAAAAACGTAAATTTATCTTCCTCCAAATAACAATTATACGCGATTAAAAAACATGTATTATACATCAAAATGACCGGTGAACTCTCCTCTTTCTACCAGTATATAAATTGTATATGTTAATATGTCTGAAACGAAATTAAAAATCGAAAACAGCGAACGCAAATGTTACATGGTGCAAGGAGGAATCAGAGCAGCAGGCAGAGGAAGGTTAAAAATATGTAAATTTATCTTGCTCCAAATAACAATTATACGCGATTAAAAAACATGTATTATACATCAAAATGACCGGTGAACTCTCCTCTTTCTACCAGTATATAAATTGTATTTGTTAATATGTCTGAAACGAAATTAAAAATCGAAAACAGCGAACGCAAATGTTACATGGTGCAGGGAGGACGCAGCGCGGCAGGCCTGGGAATGTTAAAAAAACGTAAATTTATCTTGCTCCAAATAACAATTATACGCGATTAAAAAACATGTATTATACATCAAAATGACCGGTGAACTCTCCTCTTTCTACCAGTATATAAATTGTATATGTTAATATGTCTGAAAAGAAATTAAAAATCGAAAACAGCGAACGCAAATGTTACATGGTGCAAGGAGGAATCAGAGCAGCAGGCAGAGGAAGGTTAAAAATATGTAAATTTATCTTGCTCCAAATAACAATTATACGCGATTAAAAAACATGTATTATACATCAAAATGACCGGTGAACTCTCCTCTTTCTACCAGTATATAAATTGTATATGTTAATATGTCTGAAACGAAATTAAAAATCGAAAACAGCGAACGCAAATGTTACATGGTGCAAGGAGGATGCAGAGCAGCAGGCAGAGGAATGTTAAAAACACGTAAATTTATCTAGTAGTAGCATTCACAACATGGTTTGCGAATGCTGTCAAACTTAAATTAAATCTCCGTTTGATATGATGTGATTGTAGTCCAGCAATGAATGAATCTCGTACACAGTCATCTCTATTTGCTTCAGCTGTGACAGCTTTGAATTTACATTCTCGAATATGTTTACAAGAAGAGAGTTTAAGTCGAGCAAATGCTTCATTTATAGGGTTTTCAATATAGCGATAGCATCATTAAATGAAGCAGAATCATTCACTTTTTCATATTGATTCGGTGAAACAAAGTTGATTAAGAGACGCAGCTTTTCCGATTCATTAGGTTGAACAGCTATGAAGAAGTTTGTAAAAGTTTTATGTCAGTGATTCCATTGCTGACCAGCACTGTTCGATTCTAGATCAATATCGAGTCTTCCGGGCTTCAACAGACGATCCATAATTTAGTTTAACAAATTGTTGTAGTATTGACCAAATTGTATGCTTTATTTAACTAAATACAACGTTCATAAATATTTCACAACACGAATTGACATAACATAACTTTTCTCATTATATTTCCGTGTTCAACGAACGTACAGAAAGAAAACAGACATCTCAAACCAAAGACAACTATGTACGAGATATAATTGAACTCTTGTTATTATCTACAATTCAAATTTATTCCATTAATAATTTGAAATTGCAAGTTGAAGTGCTTGAAATATGTTCGACCAATCAGATTGCTTGAACATCTACCAGTGGCGTTCTAATCATTTTGCATCATTCAATTTTATTTTCATTGATAAATGATTAATTATTCGTTAATAAATAACGAGAAAAGGCCTAATATATTCAAAATTATATGGGTTATAAGTTAAAAATAGTTATAGTTACAGTTTTAGCTAAGAAATGTGAATTAAAAATTTGTAGCCCACGATAGTTTAAAAGAAATCTACGCCACTGCTAAGTTTCGACAACCGTGTCATCTCGCGGCGAACAACTAAACTATAAATTAATCGATAAGTTAGAAATGGACTAAATGCCACTGAATAAATTCTATTATTTATATTAATTAATTTAAAACATACAACTACATCGTGGATATTTAAACAAAGCATGAATCTAATAAAAATATTGTTTTGACAACCGTGTGTCATCTCGCGGCGAACAACTAAACTATAAATTAGTTGGTAAATTAGAAGTGGACTAAATGTCACTAAATTAATTCTATTGTTTATATTAATTAATTTAAAACATGAAACTATATCGTGGATATTTAGAAAAAGGCATGAATCTAAGAATAAAAATTTTGTTTTTACTACCGTGTCATCTCGCGGCGAATAACTAAACTAAAATATTAGTCGGTAAATTAGAAATGGACTAAATGCCATTAAATAAATTCTATTATTTATATTCATTAATTTAAAACATAGAACTACATCGTGGATATTTAAAAAAAGGCATAAATCTAAAAATAAAAATTTTGTTTTGACAACCCTGTCTACTTCCGGCGAACTAGCAAACTATAAATCAGTCGGTAAATGACAGGCAAATTAAATGTCACCAAATAAATTCTATGATTTATATATAATATTAATTTGATTTTAAACATACAAAAACATCGTGGAATTTTCAAAAAAGGCTTCAATCTATGAATAAAATATAAGTTCTTGACAAGCGTGCCATCTTGCGGCGAACTAGCAAACTATAAATCAGTCGGTAAATGACAGGCAATTTAAATGTCATCAAATAAATTCTATGATTTCTATATAATATTAATTTCATTTTAAACATACAAAAACATCGTGGAATTTTCAAAAAAGCCTTCAATCTATGAATAAAATATAAGTTCTTGACAAGCGTGCCATCTTGCGGCGAACTAGCAAACTATAAGTCAGTCGGTAAATGACAGGCAAATTAAATGTCACCAAATAAATTCTATGATTTATATATAATATTAATTTGATTTTAAACATACAAAAACATCGTGGAATTTTCAAAAAAGGCTTCAATCTATGAATAAAATATAAGTTCTTGACAAGCGTGCCATCTTGCGGCGAACTAGCAAACTATAAATCAGTCGGTAAATGACAGGCGATTTAAATGTCATCAAATAAATTTTATGATTTATATATAATATTAATTTCATTTTAAACATACAAAAACATCGTGGAATTTTCAAAAAAGGCTTCAATCTATGAATAAAATATTAGTTCTTGACAACCGTTCCATCTTGCGGCGAACTAGAAAACTATTGAACGTACAGAAAGGAAACAAACATCTCAACAAACCAATGAGAACTATGAGTTATAATTGAATTCTTGTTATGCACAATTCAAATTATTACAAACTATACTTTAAACAGGGATTTTTCAAAATCTAGGACCTCAGAAAATTTCTGTGGGATTTTTGAAATCCTCAGTTTTGAATTAACAATATACTATACAAAAATATTTAAATATATATTTTTAAAACTCCATATAGCCTAAAAAATCTTAAGGAAGAAAAACCATCAAATAACCTTTCTACACGTTTCCTATCATGTAATGATGGCATTTTTTAATTAGATGTACATCAAATTTCTTCCACGTAAATACGAAAAATAAGTTTCTATTTACGTTTTAAATTATTTTTATCGCTTACAGGTTAACAAGGAATCATTATCCTTTATCGGTTTATTAAAGTCATTTGTACATATTGTTATGTACACCTACTATTTTATAAATAAAAATAATAATCTACATATTTTTGTTTCTTACAATATTACTGTAACTCAATTTTTTACCGAGATACGCCCCAAAACCCTTAAATGTTAGTGTAAATATAAATATTAGAAATTCAAGTTGTATTTTAGTTAAAATAAGCGCCCTGAAATTCATACAGGGGGTGCTCCGCCTACAAGGACGGACTACACCCCAAAAAAATATGATTAGTAAAAAACCACCACCATAGGGCACACGTTAGGTGCCCCCCCAACGACGTACGCCCCGGCGACGAACGAAAAAAATCTAAACTTTACTATTTAAAAGTTATGATGTCCACCTGAAAATCCGAAATTTAAAATTCAAAATGTCATTTTTTATGTGGAGTGTTTCCCAGGTCAAAAAATTTTCAAGTGAGAAAAATGTGAAAGGTTGTATAAGGGAAAAGGAAGGTTGAACTCATTATGGAGTTCATAGATTTTGGGGTCAGAGCGACAGACAAGGTTACTCAACGTGTCAACCACGCCAGAGGCCAAGTCTTCCCCAAAGCAAAGGTGAAGGTTGTTGCTAGAGGTCATAGGTTCAATAAAATAATTCAAAAATTACTATTGAGATTTCTATGCAAAATAAAGCATTGAAATATACTATTATAAATTAATAATTTTTAACATTATGTTAAATGGGGTCCTTTACTATTAAAAAAATATATTTTTGTATGAAATATTATCTAAATAGAAGACTATATACAGTTTTAAAAAGTCTTAATTGTTATTCACTAAGTCGAAATGATTTATTAAGTGTGTTAGTAAATAATTATAGTCACACATATCAATAGTATAAAAAATTATTTAAATAGAATTAAACAAACTTTTCGTGGTAATTAATTAAAATATACATGAATAGGTGTATTCCAGAAAAAAAATATAAATAAACTGTTAGATTATTGCAGTCAAACCATTGATAAATATTTGCTAACCTATGTCATTCAACATTTTTTTAATTTCGTCGTGTTACGCATACAAAACAAAGTAAAAATTATCAAATTTGGTGCCAATCGCTCAATAAAAAGAAAGTACAAAGAATTTGAAATAGTATAGATATGTGTGTAAGAGAAGCACAGAGAAACTATACATTGACGACTTCAAAATGGCCACCTTTAAAACTCTAATATTTTAATAATAATATTTTTTTAAATTATACTTTATCTAGTACGATGTGTTTTGATATAGTTATAATATAAATGACTTATTTGCTATTTTATGTCGCTAGTGAAGGACCCCATTCATAAATGTTAATTAAGTTAAATTGTACACTCCATATAAAAATCATCAATCCTAACTTGACTTGAAAACGCGAAAAACCGACCCGATCCCGAAAAAAATTCGCGAAGTTTACCTCATTCTTAAAAAAATATTTATTCAAACAAATTAATATTAATTATTTAATTATTTGCAAAATTTACTGGAAAATAACAGTTGTGTTGCGAAAGCCCGATTAAAATATTCTGTTGTCTTCTAGAAAAGTTGTTTGATGATACTGGCCTTTCAGGGCCCTGTGAAGGCCCCTCAAGGCCTTTGAGGGCCCTGTGAAGGCCCCTCAAGGGCTTTGGGGGCCCTGTGAAGGCCCCTCAAGGCCTTTGAGATGCAGATGAAATTTCTAAATATATTTGTAGGTCTTCGAGGAACTTTTAAGGCTTCGAAAAGCCTTGAATTTATAGCAAGCCCGAGAGAGATTTTTAAACGAATGAAAGTAATTTATTTTTATAAAACAGTAAAATATCGCTCGTTTTTATTAAATGTTTCGGTTGTATTTCGAAGATTCGACGCACGACCCAACTAACAACACTACAACATGTGCCTTGGAAAATAAAGTACAATAATATGACCTACATCCTGTATTTTTTGGTAAAATCTGTAAAAAAATAATTATTTCCAAGCAATAAACAATTAACTTCAAGAGAGTATTACGAAAGGTGCTTGTTTCATAATATTTATTAGGAAGTAATTTAATTAAAAATAATTAACTACGTAGATATACAGGTAGTAAATCATATGTAGCAAGTGTGAAATATTTAAATAACATATGTAAAGTACATCGTGCATTATTGCAAAAAGGGATAGAGAAGAAGAGGCACATGTAAATTACTGACCTTGCCTTCTGTAGTTCTCCAGAACCTGCAACAATACAAAAAAAATATTTAGAACACTTCAAACAAATCCGCAAAAATATATCAGCTTCAACAATGAATTAAATATTGAAAGTATTAATTTAAAATTCAACCAACCATTTAGAAAGCTATTTTGGAGCCTACAGCAAACTGCAACGCCTTCCTGAAGACCTGGTGGACTGCTCCTGGTGCACACACTTCGTAGACGACACTTTACACCACTCACTACTCACTAACGAGATTTAAATTCGCGAATAAATCACTGCACTTATTCACAAATACACTACACAACACTGCACTTTTATTTTTAATCGCCAGTCTCGGTTCCGAAAGTAATTAAACTGAATTTTGCGGTTCGATTTAGTTTGTTCAAGACAATTTTTTGCTGAATAAAATGATAGTAGTATTGGAAATATATTGTTATTACATTTAATATACAGAAAACAAACGTAAATTGTTTAAATTTATATGCATGACAAAATTATGCACTTTTTAAATATGCAATTGAAAATTAGTTTTGGATAAAAATTTACAACAATTTCTCAAAAAAACTCTATGAATAAATAAATCACAGTTTAAACTTACATTTACATATGATTTTATATTCAAATCTTTAAAATTAAAACATAAAAATGTAATATTTCAACTACATACCTCCCGAATTTATTACGTAAACACCGGCACATACAATCGAGCCCCTCGCGTAATTTTATATATCAAAAAAATATATTTCCAAAATAAATATTTATCAAAATAACTAGAACAATGTCAGAACTTACTAAATCTTCGAAGAAATAATTCACTTCACAATATTTCACTCACTGAACTTAAAACCCGACCGACCATTGTACCACAACTAATCACACTGATCTCTGAAATCAAAAATGATATAAAATTGTGGGTGGGGGTCGTGACGTCACGCATGCGCAGTTTTGTGGTAGGTAAAGGTTGTGACGTCACGCATTCTTCGAATTTTTTTGTTGCTCGAAAATAACCTGGATCTGCAATAGCAGATCTGCCACGCCCAGAATCGAACTGGAGCGGATTTATTGGGTAGCAATGGCTGGATTTTACTAGGGATCTGCAATAGCAGAGCGTTCCAACCCAGAATTGAACTGGGAGGATTTATTGGGTACCTATTGTACTAGGGATCTGCAATTGCACTACTAAATGCCCTAAATTAAAAAGGAGTGAAATAAAAACATATTTATACATATAAATAATTTATTTTGCACACATAAATAATTATTTATTCAACAATAATACAAAAATATAATATATTATTCGGTGATCTTGTTTGATGTACCTGTGAACAGAAAACAACAAAATATTCAACAAAAATAAAATATAATTTGGGGTGAGTTGGTCCCAGCTTCAGAGAACTGAAGCTGGTTAAGCTCTGCAACCGCGGCAAGGTCCACCCCAACTGCAGAGAAAATGTTTGCATCCCCTGGACGCAAACAATGATATGAGTATGAAATGATATGAATGATCTGGAAAAGAATAAAAGAAAAGAGAAGAAATTGGTGGCCACCAAAGAAAAGAATGAAACACACACATAAAACACAGCTGGCTGCTGTGCTCTGCAACTCAGGATCCGCATCTGAAAAGAAACAACCAGCCAGTTAGTAAAAGTTTAAAATGTATGTCATTATTTCTTGACTTACAAAATGCGAAAACCTATGGGGCTCTGCAGTTGCAGATCTCTCGACTTGTTGGCAATGTCGAGGGGGTGTCGTCGTCTACGCCAGAAACCTGCGCCCCAAAAAATAAGTCAGACTTTGTCCACGAAAGTAAATAAACAAAAACAGCAAAAAATATAATTTGAAAACGAATTTAAATCACTTTTAATTTTTTCCAATACATTTTATGTACCAAAGTTGATTGCAATAATGTAAAATAAAATATACAACACCCGAAAATTAAAACAGATATAAATTATCTTTTCTATTATCGAAATATGGACCTACAAATATTTTTTGGGAATACATAAATACATAAGGATCTTATGTATTGTTACACATGTTTGCCTGGTAAATAATAGGGGTACAACATATTATAATACAAATTATATCAAATAATTTTTATCAGGAAACACAATTTTTTGTTTTGAACCAAAATTAACGAAATTTTATATATCCATATATTTTTTAGCGTAGAATCGATTGGTGAAGGTCCTGGGTTCGTATCTATTTTAGTTTGCAACTTTTGTTTATTAAAAATCAATATTTCGGTAACCAATTCAAAAGTAATTAGTGTAATTAAATTCTTATGCAACAATGACGTGCAGTAAAAATATATAGAAATCTACAAAAAAACACAAAATTGCAAACTAAATTTACATGTTTTATTTTAAAATAATATAGAGCAAATAATGTTTCCATCATTTTTAGGGGCATAAATTTTACAGGAAATAAATTAAAATTTTGGTAGTCTATCAATAAAATGTTGAGGAATCAAAATATTGATTTTTAATTTGAATATCTTTTTTAGTTTTTAATTTTTAGGTCGTCAAAGGTACAAAACATAATAGAAATTATATCAGATACATTTTTTAACGAATCAAAATTTTTAGTTTGCTCTAAAAATTTAATAAGTGGACCAATTTTAACGAAATTTTGTATATTTAAGTAATTTGGGTCGTAGAATCGATTGGTGAAGGTCCTGGGTTTGTATCTATTTTAGTTTGCAACTTTTGTTTATTAAAAATCAATATTTCGGTAACCAATTCAAAAGTAATTAGTGTAATTAAATTCTTATGCAACAATGACGTGCAGTAAAAATATATAGAAATCTACAAAAAAACACAAAATTGAAAACTAAATTTACATGTTTTACTTTAAAATAATATAGGAAATAAATTAAAATTTTGTTAGTCTATCAATAAAATGTTGAGGAATCAAAATATTGATTTTTAATTTGAAAATCTTTTTTAGTTTTTAATTTATAGGTCGCCAAAGGTACAAAACATAATAGAAATTATATCAGATATATTTTTTAACGAAACAAAATTTTCAGTTTACTCTAAAAATTTAATATGTGGACCAATTTTAACGAAATTTTGTATATTTATGTAATTTGGGTCGTAGAATCGATTGGTGAAGGTCCTAGGTTCGTATCATTTTTAGTTTGCAATTTTTGTTTATTAAAAATCAATATTTCGGTAACCAATTCAAAAGTAATTAGTTTAATTAAATTCTTATGCAACGATGACGTGTAGTAAAAATATACAGACATCTACAAAGAATACAAAACTGCAAACTAAATTTACATATGTTTTACTGTAAAATAAACTAGAGCAAATAATGTTTCAATCATTTTTAGGGGCATAAATTTTATAGGAAATAAATTTAAATTTTGCTAGACTATCAATAAAATATTGAGGAATCAAAATATTGATTTTTAATTTGAATATCATTTAGTTTTTAATTTATAGGTCGCCAAAGGTACAAAACATAATAGAAATTATATCAGATATATTTTTTAACGAAACAAAATTTTCAGTTTTCTTTAAAAATTTAATATGTAGGTCAATTTTAACGAAATTTTGTATATTTATGTAATTTGGGTCGTAGAATCGATTGTTGAAGGTCCTGGGTTTGTATCTCTTTTAGTTTGCAACTTTTGTTTATTAAAAATCAATATTTCGGTAACCAATTCAAAAGTAATTAGTGTAATTAAATTCTTATGCAACAATGACGTGCAGTAAAAATATATAGAAATTTACAAAAAAATACAAAATTGAAAACTAAATTTACATGTTTTACTTTAAAATAATATAGGAAATAAATTAAAATTTTGCTAGTCTATCAATAAAATATTGAGGAATCAAAATATTGATTTTTAATTTGATTATCTTTTTTAGTTTTTAATTTATAGGTCGTCAAAGGTACAAAACATAATAGAAATTATATCAGATACATTATTTAGCGAAACAAAATTTTAAGTTTGCTCTAAAAATTTATTATGTGGACCAATTTTAATGAAATTTTGTATATTTATGTAATTTGGGTCGTAGAATCGATTGGTGAAGGTCCTGGGTTCGTATCTATTTTAGTTTGCAACTTTTGTTTAGTAAAATTCAATAATTCGGTAACCAATTTAAAAAGCAGTTAAGTTAATTAAAATGTTGTGCAACAATGACTCGTAGAAAAAATATATAGAAATCTATAAAGAATAGGAAATTTACATATGTTTTAGTTTAAAATAAACTAGAGCAAATAATTGTTATAGCAAATCAAACTTGATACGAAAAATGTATTATTTATTTGAATTTGTATCGTTTACAGATCGAGATCGAGCAAGTTTTTGCCGGATGAATCTGTAGTGTTCGAGCTCGCGACCAGCAAAAATATCAAAACGTTTTCAAACGTTTTGATTTTATTATATTTTTTGTGTTTTATGTTTGGATTGTTGAAGATAAAAAATAGAAACTTACCCGCTCTAGCGAGTTCTGGCGCTAGGTGTGATCCACCCCCCTGCAGGTGCACCTGCAGGGGTTCGGCGCGAAGGCTTCACATCCCGCGGTGTCCATCGCTGTTCATCCCCCAGGTCTCTCGTTCGAATCTGCCAACCACACTTGGTTTACCCAGTACTGCCGTCCCTTCCGACACATTTCACCCTTCGCCTTATTAAGAACTGTTACTTGTTGACGACCAACCACCGTAAATAGTCTGGCGGTTGGCCCTTATATCAACGCTGTCCGGCTACTTATAGCCTATGAAACAATTTCACAGTCTTAACCTTAGAACTCTTCGGGCGATGCCCTACTAAGCTCAGTTTTTTCACCGCGCATCCACCGCAACCTGGGCCCAGGTCTTATATACCGATAATACTTAATGATAGCTATTATCTGCGGTGGAGTACGCGGCTACTTCGTAGCGCTGACCTCCGATAATACCGGGGAGGTACGGTCTACGATGTAGGCTACTTCCCGGCTACTTCGCATCATTCCCCAGAGTGAAACTATTCTCTCTATATATATCGGGGAAATCTGTGGTTGCCGGTCGGGACTTACGACAGTACTGGGCTGCAGAGACGGAGAGGCCTGGATCTGCTTGGCTGGAATCGTGCGCTCATCTCGGATCGGCTGGAAACACTTTCTTCTTCACTTGAATTCACATTTTAAACGTATGTGAATTGTAAATGACGACGACGGTGACGGTGTGTGAGAACGAAGGAGAAATACGTGATCACTCACTGAGAGTTCAATGAGCAATGATCTAACGTGAACAATTAGTAGCGCAGCTGTACGTCATTCGGACTCTGCGCAGTTCAAACCCAATTAATTTAATTAAAATCACAAAAGTACATTCAATACAACAATTTTTCCACCACTTTATACATCAACCCCATATGAGTACAGAATTTATCTCTAGTTTTAATTCAAATATTTCACTACAAATGTTTGTTTTTATTGAATCTGTTCAGCACCTCAATTTTTATACAATTTCATGCAATCAAACTATTGATTTAAGTTGATTTTTTCACTCATCACAAATTTGACCAATCAGAATGTCTCATTTTTTTTCATTGTTGTGCATTTTAGATAAGCGATGCTGTTTATTCGCGAATAAATTGAAGCTAGCTTCTATATGCATTTTGAAGGCATATTTAGCCGGATAATTAGTTGCAGAAGCAACTTTACCTTTACTGGTATTCTATGTCTTTAAACATGCTGAATTATTCAATTCAAGCTATTTTTATTTACAAATTTTTGACTTTTATTTGACAAGTAAAAAGAAAAACAATCAATTTGCTATAGTTACACTATAACAACAAATTTTTTTGTTTATGTTTATGTAAAAATGTGTCAAAATCAACATTTTAATACAATTTCTTCTGTATACATTCTGTGTAGGTCTCAATAATACCTGCAGGAGATTTTCCAGTGCATATTGATAAGGTTATAGAAACGATTTCTACAGGAATTACTGGTGCCATGTACTTCATTCTGTTATACTTTCAGCAGCTTTGTACACTCTGTGTGTCCCATTAGCGTCTCCAGGTTCAGCGACAGCTGTAATATCATTTTCTGTTCTTTAGATCGGTGATCGGTCCTACGTCGACATAAAACTGTCAAATAGATCTTATTCACTATACAAACTAATATTTCACTCTTCACCAACAATTTATATATTAAAATGATCACGAGAAAATATTGAATTGATTGAAGTAAGTTTGAAATATGTTAACGATAATATTTTGGGTCAAAATTAAATTTTTCCATAACCACAAACATTGACAAATAAACACAAAACATGTGGCGCTATCATACTTCATACAGCGATTGCGTGAACTAGTTGCTGTGAGAAGTAAGGGGGAAATTAGCAGTGGCGTAGATTTCTTTTAAACTATCGTGGGCTACTAATTTTTTATTCACATTTTTTAGCTAAAACTGTAACAATAACTATTTTTAACTTATAACCCATATAATTTTGAATATATTAGGCTTTTTCTTGTTATTAATTAACGAACAATTAATCATTTATCAATAAAAATAAAATTACAGCATGTAAAATGATTAGAACGCCACTGGTAGATGTGCAAGCAATCTGATTGGTCGAACGTATGTCAAGCGCTTAAACTGACAATTTTAAATTATTATTAGTAATTATATTAATTTACACAGCTTTTAACTAATCGAACTTATCATCGACGTAAAATAGAGGCTCTTCTATGTTTCATCAATCAATCAATCATTTAAAATAATATGGAGAGTGTGTATGATACATACAATATATGTTTAGATTTTAAACAACTTTTCATTAGTAAAATACTGAATTATATTCGGTTTGTATTTTATTGCAAACGTATAATATTATGTTAGCTACTCTGTTACACTTAATAAATTAATTAAATAATACTCCAGGTCATACATTCAACATCATCATCAGAGTGTAAAACAAGCAAAACACAAAGGACACATAACGAGAACGAGGGGCGATCATTATATGTATTGTCAACTGGGGAAAACGAACAAGATTGAGAGTCGAGTTTGTCCAACAAGAACCACAAAACAAAGTCACTAACCTTTTAGTTCTTAAGCTACATTTAATAAGTTTTCATATAATAAGTGCCGCGGTTCTGATTTGCCTTATGGAAGACAAAGTAAAATGTATCTTGAAATATTAACTGTCACACTGACAGTAACAATTATTTATTTCCTTGGTAACGGGAATTTTATCGGTGTAACCCGGGCAACGGGGTTTTTTTTTATCAGTATAAAACCACCCCTTCCATTCATCCCGGGGATGCCGCAAGGTGTCAGCTACTTTGATTTTTTTCCCCAATAGTGTAACCATAGCAAATTGTTTGTTTTTCTTTCTACTTGTCAAATAAATGTCAAAAATTAATAAATAAAAATAGCTTGAAATGAATAATTAAGCATGTTTAAAGACAGAATACCAGTAAAGGTAAAGAACATGTAAGTATTTTGCTTCTGCAACTAATTATCCGGCTAAATATGCCTTCAAAATGTTCTAAATTTGCATATAATTTAATCGCGATTAAACAACATCACATCTAAAATGCACAACAATGGACATGTGACATTCTGGTTGGTCAGATTTGTAATGAATGAAATAATCGAGGGTATGTCAGTTTGCTTGAGTGATTTTGCTTAAAGCAAAGAAAATGAGTGCTTAAAAATAAAAATTTATCTGAGAAAATCAGAGAGGTCGCGTGGTATTTGATGAGATAAATTCAAAAGACAAAGTAAAATGTAACTTGAAATATTAACTGTCACACTGACAGTAACAATTATTTATTTCCTTGGTAACGGGAATTTTATCGGTGTAACCTGGGCAACGGGGTTTTTTTATCAGTATAAAACTGGTTCCTATTGGTTGAATTTTCAAATGTTTTGCATTATTGCATTTACCATGGTAATTTTAACAGTTTAACAATACATTTATTACTAACCTGATTTTTCGACATCATGACTTCAATACTTTTCCAACAGTTCTGGGTTCGATGCTGTACGAAATGGCTAAGGAACAACGTAACCAAAAGTTCCCCAGCTCCTCCAGGTGACATACTAGTAAGTGTAAGCTCAATTTATTAATATAAAATATACATTATTGGTCTTAAAACCAAGTTAAAATAACATTTATTTGAACAATAAACTATAGTTAATTATTAATTAGTTATTGCAAATTTTATAACATTTTATAAACAACAATCAATTTTAAAATAATTATATAAAATCAAAGATCCGAATGCACCAGTGAGTCTGCACCACCTGGAACGAGATTAGAATCCTCCGTATCCGAGACATACCCCATGTCTCCAGTATAATGCGTGGGGTACAGCAGCAGCGGCGCCGCGGAGAGGACCTCCAGGTCTCGCCGCACAAACCACCCCTTCCAATCACCCCTCGGATGCTGATCCGACATGACGGGTAGGAACTCATCTACAGGGAGCAGCCGCTGGAGAGGCTCCGCCGCTAGGAGTTTCCTGGCGCCCGCTGCGCTCAGCACGTACCCCAGCGTCCAGTACGAGTAGCCGGCGTGCACGAGCATGGTGGAGCCGGCCACCCAGGGCTCGTGGTCAGCTGCTTCAGCAGCGGCCTCGTCGCCGCGGTCTTGGTCTTGGTAGCGGCCCATGGGTTTGCGCCCTAGATAGACTAGGTCCCATGGAACAGAGCGTAGTTCTTGGAGCAGGCGTTGGGTCTTCAAGCGGAAGAATGGCTCGAAGCGGATGTCGTCTTCGAGGACTAGCACTGAGGTTAGACCTCTGGACGCCACCTGGAATTTATTACTCTTTATACACCTTGTTTCATTTTATTTTTTTCTGTAAGTTGGAGTTAATTTACAAATATTAATTGTTAGCGATGAAATTGTACTAAACGTTGATTTTGACACATTTTAAATAATTATAATTAGATTTTCTCATGTTGTATGCATAAACAAATAAAATATTAGCAAGTGTACTAACCTCTCTGTCAGCATTTAGATAATTTTTTTCTTCGCAGAATTTCTTAAATTGTTTCCAAATCAAATTTTTAGATGTTACTGTATTTTTTTGGAGTTATCATCAAAATATTTGTTGAATTTCATTAATATATACAGTTATACAGTCTCAAAACGACTCATGTTGACGTTTGAAAATAATTGTAAATAAAAATACACAAAGCAATCAATATTTTGTTACACATGGTAGTCATGGATACGTAACAGAAAAATTGTCATTTTAATTTTGTCGATGTAACCAAGTACGTGATTGGTCAAAAGTGATGAAATGGAAGCAAATGATATGTCACATAAATAAATCGGTACACTCATAAACAAAAAACACTATAAAATTGTATTGTAACCATAGCAAATTGTTTGTTTTCTTGTTACTTGTCAAATAAATGTCAAAAATTAATAAATAAAATAGCTTGAAATGAATAATTCAGCATGTTTCAAGACACAAAATACCAGTAAAACTAAAGAATATGTAAGTATTTTGCTTCTGCAACTAATTATCCGGCTAAATAAGCCTTTAAAATGTTCAAAATTTGCATATAAAAGCTAGCTTCAATTAATGCGCAACAATGGAAAATGAGGCATTCTGATTGGTCAACTGTAACAAATAAACACCACCTGGAATTTATTACTCTTTGTATACACCTTGTTACATTTTATTTAATTTCTGTAAGTTTGAGTTCAATTCCCAAAATGGAAATTTTCCTTTAATTTTTGGCGATGAAATTGTACTAAACGTTGATTTTGACACATTTTTAATAATTATAATTAGATTTTCTCATGTTGTATGCATAATCCAATAAAATATTAGCAAGTGTACTAACCTCTATGTCAGCATTTAGATAATTTTTTCTTCGCAGAATTTCTTAAATTGTTTCCAAATCAAATTTTTAGATGTTACTGTATTTTTTTGGAGTTATCATCAAAATATTTGTTGAATTTCATTAATATATGCAGTAATACAGTCTCAAAACGACTCATGTTGACGTTTGAAAATAATTGTAAATAAAAATACACAAAGTAATCAATATTTTGTTATACATGGTAGTCATGGATACGTAACAGAAAAATTGTCATTTTAATTTTGTCGATGTAACCAAGTACGTGATTGGTCAAAACTGACGAAATGGAAGCAAATGATATGTCACATAAATAAATCGGTACACTATAAAATTGTATTGTTGTATTGTAACCATAGCAAATTGTTTGTTTTTCTTTTAACTTGTCAAATAAATGTCAATTTTAATAAATAAAAATAGCTTGAAATGAATAATTCAGCATGTTTAAAGACATAAAATACCAGTAAATGTAAAGAACATGTAAGTATTTTGCTTCTGCAACTAATTATTCGGCTAAATATGCCTTCAAAATGTTCAAAATTTGCATTTCAATTAATGCGCAACAATGGAAAATGAGGCATTCTGATTGGTCAACTCTAATAATTAATAGATTTTCTCATGTTGTATGCATAAACAAATAAAATATTAGCAACTGTACTAACCTCTATGTCAGCATTTAGATAATTTTTTCTTCGCAGAATTTCTTGAATTGTTTCCAAATCGAATTTTTAGATGTTACTGTATTTTTTTGGAGTTATCATCAAAATATTTGTTGAATTTCATTAATATATGCAGTTATACAGTCTCAAAACGACTCATGTTGACGTTTGAAAATAATTGTAAATAAAAATACACAAAGCAATCAATATTTTGTTACACATGGTAGTCATGGATACGTAACAAAAAAATTGTCATTTTAATTTTGTCGATGTAACCAAGTACGTGATTGGTCAAAAGTGACGAAATGAAAGCAAATGATATGTCACATAAATAAATCGGTACACTCATAAACAAAAAACACTATAAAATTGTATTGTTGTATTGTAACCATAGCAAATTGTTTGTTTTTCTTGTTATTTATCAAATAAATGTCAAAAATTAATAAATAAAAGTAGTGTGAAATGAATAATTCAGCATGTTTAAAGACATAAAATAGCAGTAAAAGTAAAGAACATGTAAGTATTTTGCTTCTGCAACTAATTATTCGGCTAAATAAGTCTTCAAAATGTTCAAAATTTCAATTAATGCGCAACAATGGAAAATGAGGCATTCTGATTGGTCAACTGTAACAAATAATAAATAATGTGCTCTAACCTCCATCCAAATTTCATAATGGCTTAAAAAGCACCCAATTTCTCCGAGTTTCATGGGCCGCTCATGGTACGGATCCATGTACCCGGGCATGAACTCAATCCTCTGCATAATAGTGTCGTTCAGTAGGGCCCCATCCACCGCGTCGCGCACCTCCACCTGGAGCCCTAACTCGCGGAACACCCCCTCCATGCGCTCCCGCCTCTCCGGCCTCCGCTTCAGATTAATCATGAATATATGATCGAATCCAAGCTTATCCCTGGCCGGGTGCTGCACGTACCCCTGCAGGAGGCCGCTCACCGGCAGCGGCGCATGCTCCGTCATCACCTCCACCTTGATGTTAACCAGCTGCTGGTGGTCGTGCTCCAGGGTATCACCTTGTTCCAGAGGTACCATCACGAAGCCGTGCACCAGGTCATTACAGACATGCAGCGACACCCCGGAGAGGTTAGCGGATAACGCGAAGGTGATGATGTCATCGTGAGGGCCGTCGTACCCAGCAACCTGATCCGGGATGAAGGTTAGGTGGTCGCTGAGCCGACGGCGGAGGTCCACCAGGACGCAGGAGTGTACCATGGGCACGGCGTGGCAACCAGGTGACTCGCGGTTCAAAAGCGGTTTGTATTCGTCGGTGCGCGAGTAGTAATAACCCGGAGTCATCCCGGCCCAGAAATTCGAGTAGAGGCCGTCGGATTTTAACATTGGAGCGGAAACGGATACATTCTTTGACATCATGTCCTGGATTACGTTCATGTTGACGAAAAATACATCGCAGTCTAAAAACTAGTTAAAAGTTTTTTATTTTTGAGGTTAGATTAGAACTTGAACTTACCATAACATAATCGGCCCATTTTTCTCTCGCATATTGTAAACCCTCCTCTCTAAGTTTAATCATTTGATTAAATCTTTCCGGAGGCCAATGAGCGGGGCCTGTTTCATCGATATATCGCGCTGCGCCTTCATCAAGTATAAAATCAACGCTATGATATTCATTTTGCACCGAATTGATCCACAGTTTTAAGATTTCGATTGTCTTGTCGCTATTGTGATCACTTCTGATCCTGCAATTAATTTTACAGGTTAAGTAAACGTAAACAAAGTAATGACAGGTGTCAAATTCCACGTGTGTTTACAATGCGAACTTCACAACTCACCACAAAGATATCCTGTTTTTTGGATAGGTTAGTTTATCTAGTACGGAAAGGAAGTACGGTAACGTGTGTGCCTTATTTCTAGCTAGAATTGCAATTACGAGTGTGGAATCTTTCACGGAGTCTTGTGTTACGTCGGCAGTGAGAAAATGGCACGATAGAATATAACAAACAGTGAAACATAAAATTTTGAACATTTTTACAACCCTGTGTCACCGGTTAATAAAATTCTTATGGCACAACAAATATCACAACTTAAAAAATTAATGACATTTACATCTGTCAAGGCGTCAGTTTCTTGTTACATTTTCTGTCTCGTTCTAAACAAAACTACTACCAACTGCGCCCATTCAAATATTACTACTTGCATAAATTGCCCGGGAAATATATTGACATTTCACCTAAATAAATCGGTACACACAGCAAAAGGTACCATAAAATTTTGTTGTTATAGTGTAACCATAGCAAATTGTTTGTTTTTCTTTTTACTTGTCAAATAAATGTCAAAAATTAATAAATAAAAATAACTTGAAATGAATAATTCAGCAAGTTTAAAGATATATGTAAGTATTTTGCTTCTGCAACTAATTATCCGGCTAAATATGCCTTCAAAATTTGCTTCAATTTAATCGCGATTAAACAACATCACATCTAAAATGCACAACAATGGAAAATGAGACATTCTGATTGGTCAAATAATCATAATTATTTTCATTTAATTGCTAACCAATCACTAGGCCAGATAAGTCGATGTGCTCTCTTTTCTTTAATAGGTGCTATGGTTACCATGATGAATTGTTTGTTGACAAACCGGTTATTTATGTTTGTGTGAAAATTATTTATATTATTTATATAATATATTGATATTTTGTGCTCAAATTATTGAACAAAGTGTAAAAATAATAATTTTTATTGGAAATGTGTGACAGTGATAGTAGTGCACGCCAGAAATTGTCAAAGCAGCTCGCAAAATCTCAAAGAAGTATGAAATTATTTTAATTGTATCAATATTACTGTAAATTTGAATGAAAATAAAATAAACACAGTGTAAATAATCATTAAATAAATAATTGTAAGTATATTTAGTTTCTTATTTTTGTAATTTATTGTGGTTGCCTGAAAAGTGTAGTGTGCAAATCGTTTAAAAATATACTAGTTTAGAAAAATGATAAAGTGCAGCTCAAGATTAAAGGAAAGGTGGATAAAATAATAGCCGTTGCTACAAAACAATAATTATAATAATATAAACTACAAATGCTGTGGTAAAGTCGCACCTTCATCTGCTAAATTCGATTCAACCACCGTTTTCTTTTTCTTCGTAGCGTAACTGAGAGCCGCTTTATCAAAATCCATGGGCATGACTCCTAAATCCCCGCTGTATCTATTTTTAGCAACCTATAATCAACACTTAGCTACATGTAACACAATCAAATACACACTGTTCGCATTTACTTACTTGTAAGTACTTTTTGCCGCGCACAGAAGTCAGTCTCTTATCTTGTATGATGAGCACATTGTCCGCTTCCTGTGAGGCTTTCGCCCCGCCGAAGATGGAGCTCGTGGTGAGGTCCTCGGCTTCTCGTTCTTTCCGCGGATGAATGACGAGTGTCACGTGACAGTTCCGCCGCGTAGCGAACATCCGGAACGCGGCTACGATAGCGTCTTGCTTCCAGAATCGGTCCATGTGCCGAGACTCGGACTCGCTCAGCCCCATCATGAACTGTACGTTGTCGATGATGACGTGAGAGATGTCATGGACGTACGTTGCGTGTTCCACTGCCTATGAGCACAAATTAATATTTCCTCTTCAGAACACATATTTATAATCACACAATAGTTATTTTGGAAATAACAAAAAATATGTAAACGTCAAACTCAAATAAATAAAATTAAAACAAACAAACGTAACTATAGCAACTGATACTTTTTAGTTCCAAAACAGTGTTACAGAAATATATTTGACATTCCGATCCATTTTGCGGTAAGCAATGCTAAACCGTTTCCAAGGTGATGGATACTGTTTCTTGTGTTATTTGTTTGAATCGCATGACATATTAATTTTTCATTTCAATTATGACGTTAAAATTTTGTGAAACATCATAAAATGATGAATAGTGATGATTGTGAAATGAAATAAGAAGCTGCGAAGAATGTAATATTAAATCTATTGCCTGAAAAGTCGAAAAATAGGTATGCCTTGTTCAAACTAACTTGTCATTAAAAGTAAACTTGCTGTAAACTATTGTTAAATATTACCTACTATTATCATGAATTGTTTTCTTTGATTATTTCATTCATTACAAACTTGACCAATCAGAATGTCTCATTTTCCATTGTTGTGCATTTTAGATGTGATGTTTAATCGCGATTAAATTGAAGCAAATTTTGAACATTTTGAAGGCATATTTAGTCGGATAATTAGTTGCAGAAGCAAC
Organism: Poecilus cupreus; assembly: GCA_963942605.1. Lineage (NCBI taxonomy): Eukaryota > Metazoa > Arthropoda > Insecta > Coleoptera > Carabidae > Poecilus > Poecilus cupreus. The sequence continues at coordinate 57,836 of OZ012731.1, forward strand.
TTTACCTTTACTGGTATTCTATGTCTTTAAACATGCTGAATTATTCATTTCAAGCTATTTTTATTTATTAATTTTTGACATTTATTTGACAAATAAAAAGCAAAACAATCAATTTGCTATGGTTACAATATAACAACACAATTTTATGGCGCTTTTTGTTTATGAGTGTACCGATTTATTTATGTGAAAATGTGTCAAAATCAACGTTTTAGTTCAATTTCTTCGGAAATATTGAAGTTTATGCTATGAATTCATGAAATAATCTTGACATATACCCATCGAACTGTCAATATTATTTAATTGGCGAACAGTAATAAAGATGATAAACGGTTTAATTAGATATTTCACAAATAAAATTCCAACTAACCTCCATAACAACTTTGATGGTTTGTTGTCCATGAAACGTCATAAAATAGATCGGAAGTCGCTCAAACTGATCCGCCCACTCGTCAAACTGATCCAAATGTTGATCCAGAGCACATCCAGCGAGTTGTTGAAGCATCGTTCGAGCAAGTCTCGCGTTCCTTATTTCAAAACTACCCCATAAAGTATTTACCCCCTGCACTGCTAAATCTAGAGAATATTCACTAATAAACGTAGTCTTGCCACATCCGGTGGGCCCCGTAATAACAGTCAGTTCGCCCCTTCGGTGCCCCTTCAAAATACGACTGAGTGTTGGAAATCGCCGCCATTTTACACCTTGAACCCGATCTAAATTTTGCAAATCACTTAAAACATCTTGACGCAGCCCCGCAAATGTCGTGATAGATTTATGCCAAACCGGTTGGGCCCCATTTACGATAGCTTTCAAGTCGAGGCCTTGAAAGGCTGCCTCGTGGGGCACAGGTTGTTTGTCTGTTGGTCGAACGAAGTAACAACGTTTTTCACCTAGTTTTTTTGCAAAACTTCTGGCGGTATCCCATGAATTTATATCATTTCCGAACCATAAAACGAGTTTAGCAAAGCGTTCTATGGCTGGTAATGCGGCCAGGGGCAGAGCACCCAGTCCGTAGGGCAAACATACAACACTTCCGGGAATACGAGCTTCCAGCAACATTAGAGCATCGCGTAAAGATGGAACAATCGTCGCACAGTTTTCTTTTGTACGAGATGTTCGAGCAATCATCAATCCATTACAATCACTCACTGGTTCTGTTCGTTCGGAAATTATTTTATTATATTCATTTGAACTAACCTCTAATATTCGGAATCCTGATGTGTTGCCTTCGATGTCTGTCACAGGAATGTACAGACTATTTTGAGATTCGTTTATACGCAAATCAAGAATATTAAATATACTACTTGGTATAACCTAAAAATTCAAAACTAACTTGTCAAATAATACCGAAAATATCATGTTAAAATACTTACTGGTAGACTAAATTTGTTACAAACCGTTGAAATCGTTTCTTCTGAACATTTATTTAATGGTTTAGTATTAGAAATAATATTTTTATATTTAATACTATCTTTTGTAAACGCATATTTCAATAAATGTTTCAAATTGCCAGTTGAACTGAAGAATTTTTCTAATGTATTCCAGGAACCTATAGAATTACAGCTATGACAGGAGAAAAAACCTAAAAAGTATTACACAAATTATTCTAGCTATTGTACTATAATTATTAATTATTTACCTGTAGTTTTATTAATATAAATCTTCGAACCACTTTGTGGTTTGACATTTTTATTACATATAGGACAATCAGTAATTAAACAAGTATGCCCTTCTTCAAATTGCAAATTATGGTTTTTTAATATTCGTTTTATCGTGGTTACCGATATATTAGGTATGTCGTCTGATAGTACATTATAAAATCTACAGTTACATGCAGTTACAACTTTGTATTTCAAAATTGAAGACTTTAGTACAGTACTTATATTTCTCGTTAAATATTTTGTAAAATACAACATAATTTAAAAAATTACTACACTGATATAAATGTAACATGATATATAATTTAACAAAATGCATAAACTCAATAGAATAACATAATTATAACGCGGTCCCAGGTGGTAATGTCACAATTTTGAGGTTATAAACAAATAACTGATATCGGGACCACATATTCGATGAATAAAATTTTTGTTCGAATTGTGTAATATCAATTCTGATTACATAAAAACAATAGTTTAGATTCAGAAAGAATGTCATATGTAAAAAAAATGGGATCACAATTTAATTGACATGATTGCATCATACTAAAATGATTGTTCTAAATCTTCAAGAATGCAGCTTTAATTTCATACATTGACAGCCGGTATAATTATAACAAATGAAACGTAAACGTAAATAAAAAATGTGATATTGAACTTTGGAGTGTATCACTGACATTTGTAAATTTACATAAACTACTTATACGCTCACGTGTACATATCGTTATCAAATTAACAGTCCAGTGATTATTTTAACCACAGATTATGCGATGAATAATCATAAATATTGTCGTGTCTTGTTACAATAACATTATTTGTATGGCACCATGAGATATTTTATCATTGTCATAGATAACTTTGAACTGAAAAGTTCGATTTATACAACCAGTGTCAGTATTATAAATGTTAAGTAAATAAATTATTTATATTTGAAAATTATGAATTATTTATTCATTTAAACTATATCTGTGTAAAATCACGTGCTTTTAAATATAATTTGAAGTTCCAAGGATATAGGTTAAGTGTAAAGAACATTGTTTAACTTTAATTGTTGCACATTATTACTTTACCAAGATGTTTCCTAAGATAAACAAAGATTTGTTGCCCATGAAGGGGCACTATTTATTTTTTAATGCAGGTATGTATCGTTTTTTTAATTTGAAATGCGTAAGTTGATGTAGTGTATTCTACAAATTTTAAATTATGTAAACCATATCTTAATGGACTATTAGTTGTTGATTTAAACTAATACAATGTTGTTGCTAACGAGTTTAATATAGAAATAAAATTTTTAACAGCGAAAATGTGACATATTTCAGCTACAGCTCCAGTTATTCCATTCCTGCCCGTAATGGCCAGACAGCTAGGTTTTTCTGGAACCATCGTCGGTGTCATTTACACCATACTACCCATCGCTGGCATGATTTTCAAGCCGTTATTGGGTGGCATTGCAGACAAATATAAATGCAAAAAGTTACTGTTCATCTTATGTCAAGTGATTACAGCCATAGCTCTACTAGGAATCAACTACATCCCGGAAATACCAAAGAATTCGCGAGTTCACTTTGCGTGTGATTCCGGAGAGAGTGTTTTTGACGTACAGAATAAAACAGTTCAGGATGAATGCGCAATTGATCGAGTTTTGGACGCTATTGGAAATAGAGCTGTTATACATTGTGGGGTGAGAGCTTTAAATACTTTTAATCTTCTACGATCTGATATCGAACGCTTTATCTTTTCAATTTATACATTATTGTTTGATAAAATAAGAGAATTTATAACATCAGATAATTCATTAACAAGTTTTCTATTTATTTATTTATATAAACATATTTCAGATGAATTGTAATGCATTAACGGAAGCAGAATATAACACAATGTGTGAATATTGGGAACACGGGTTACAATATTGTCACAATCCTAAACATCAACCAAATACATTTGCTTTTACAGCTCTTGTTCCCAAAGATCGAGTTGAAATTTTCGATAATATCATTGTTTTTAAAGGTATGTACATTACTTTAATATTCTAATTCATTTTTACGTAAAGTCACACGAGATACTTAAAAAAAATGTATATTTGATAGCTCCATTATTAAACAATTGTTTTATCAGTTGTCATGTAACTATGTATATCAGTCTACATTTGATACAGTACAGTCAGTGAAAAATCATATTATTGCTTACTTGAGATAGTAGCTTTTACTTTATTAATATCAAACATACACAACTTCTGTTATTGTTTATTTATTTTCATGTTGTTTATGGTCCAACAAGCTTCATTCGTCAAAATTTCATGGATTTTTTAGTGACTTGTACATTGAAATGTCACAGGCTGGGTTCGTTCACTCCCATGACATTTCTTTCGCAAAATCAAATTTGAATAAATTATTTCGTACAATTATTCTTATAAAAAATAAAACAATTATTACAGTGAGGTCTTTGAACATTCTAGTATTTATATATGTGTATGAAAAGGATAACTGAAACATTAAACTATAAAAAAATATTCGTTGAAGTCTAGTTTGATACTGTGTCTCTCATTCCCATGAACGACTACAGCAATGAAAATAATTCGTATATTTGTAAATATGATCGTTTATAACATACTAAGTTTATTTTTGATTTGAATTTACAGTTTTTACAAATAAAAAACATACTTTTTGGTATATATTTGTTTCTCAAAAACTGTACATTCAAATGAAAAATAATTTTAGTACGTTATAGACGAGCATATTTATAAATATACAAATGATTTGCATGACTGTAGTCGTTCATGGGAATGTGTGACATATATTTGACTACTTTGAAAATTATGTTCATGTATAATTTGTAAACAAAATTAGCTTTTTAAAATTGATTACAAAACTTTGGACTTTTATCTACAAATGCAGGTATAAAACATTATATGTTTCATGATATATTGTTTCAAAAATAAATCTACATAATTTAAGGATGTTTTATTTGATTACAACAATGAACTTGATTAATTACAACAATACTTTGATTGTTTAGCAACAATAAAAACAGTTAAACGTTGATTACTCAATTGATTGTTAAAAATTAATAATGAACATTTCTATTCATCTTGCGCTATCTTTATCCTGTATGGGAAATATGAAACGTTTTCGTATACAGGATAAAAATTTCGATTCGCTTTTTCCATACATCATAGCAGTGCGCGTTCCAGTATCACTACATTTCACTGGACGACAGTTACAAATATTAGAAAAATAAGAACTGCATTTTGAGCACCAAAACACAATTAATTTTGCTTTACAAAGCTTTGAATTTTTATCTACAAATGTAGATATAAAACATTATATGTTTCATGATATATATAAATCTACATAATGTAAGGATGTTTTATTTGATTACAACAATGAACTTGATTAATTACAACAATACTTTGATTGTTTGGCAACAATAAAAACAGTTTCATTTATTATAATAATGATTTATTGCGCTATATTCAGCCCGTATTTTTTAAATAAATTATGATTCTCAATGTATCCAAACACTTATATAATTATGACAGTTTATATTATAAAATAATCAGCAGCTATTTGAATTTCCCAGTGGTAAACATCAGCTTGAACGACGGCGCCGTGGTGAAACCACTCTGCCCAGAAAAGAAGAACCGAATTTCCACCGAATGTGACATTTCCTGCGACTCGCACGCTTTAAACGAGCTTCTCGCAGTGTCCCGTTCTCAAGAATACGACGTGATGACTGAGTATCAGTTCTGGACGTTCGCCCTGCTGGCAGTCCTGGGCTGGGGGGGCATGGCCGTCGTAGTTAGCATCAGTGACGCTATTTGCTTCGAAATGTTGGGGGATAAACCGAATTTATATGGCTACCAGCGAGTTTGGGGCTCTGTAGGCTGGGGGCTGTTCTCGATTCTGGCCGGGTTGATGGTGGATTATTTCAGCGAGGGACAAGACACTAAGAATTATACTTCCGTTTTTTATTTGATGTTGGGTTTGATGGCGGTTGATGTGGTTATTTCACTGCAGTTGAGATATAAACAAGAACATATGTCTACGAATATTTTCAAGTAATTATTTTTATTTGTTCTGTGATTGTTTAACTTATTTAGGCACTGGTTACTTCCGGTTACGTGTTGGTTTCAAACAATAACCGAACGGTTACTGAAAATGGTAGAATTTGACAGGAAACGAAAAATTTGACAGCGTACTAGTACCGAGCTTTCGAGCATGTTACTGATTTGACATACCAAAACTGTCTCCGGTTACATTTGAGTGGTACCGGTTAGTTCTTGGTCACAAGAATGGTTAGTAAATAGTGTAACCAATTGATTTCAACTGACATTAGGCGATTTTGACTGGCACTGGTTACTTCCGGTTACGTGTTTGGTTGGTTTCAAACAATGACTGAACGGTTACTGAATACGCGAGGTTTCAATGACATCACACTCACCAAACGGTTACTGAAAATGCGCGGAATAGTAACCGTTGGAGTAACCGAGCTTTCGAGCATGTTACTGATTTGACATACCAAAACTGTCTCCGGTTACATTTGACTGGTACCGGTTACTACTTGGTCACAAGAATGGTTAGTAAATAGTGTAACCAATTGATTTCAACTGACATTAGGCGATTTTGACTGGCACTGGTTACGTGCTTGGTTGGTTTCAATGACATCACACTCACCAAACGGTTAATGAAAATGCGCGGTAGATTTTTACACTAATCAAATTTGACAGAAAACGAAAAATATGACAGCGTACAAAGCAAGTGAAATTTAACCAATCAGAATAGTAACCGTTGGAGTAACCGAGCTTTCGAGCATGTTACTAATTTGACATACCAAAACTGTCTCCGGTTACATTTGACTGGTACCGGTTACTACTTGGTCACAAGAATGGTTAGTAAATAGTGTAACCAATTGATTTCAACTGACATTAGGCGATTTCAACTGGCACTGGTTACGTGTTTGGTTGGTTTGAAACAATGACGTTACACTCACCAAACGGTTACTGAAAATGCGCGGTAGATTTTGACATTAATCTAATTTGACATAAAACATGTATTTCAGAAAACGTATCTGAAATAAATTTATAAAGTTAGGTTATATTGATTACAACAATGGTCGGTTATTGATTACAACAATGCACTTTATGATGATAGAAAGACGTCCTGTGTGTTGTTGCGGAAGAACTGCGACTCTGGTAGTCTTCTTACGCGTTGTTATATTGTAACCATAGCAAATTGATTGTTTTTCTTGTTATTTGTCAAATAAATGTCAAAAATTAATAAATAAAAATAGCTTGAAATGAATAATTCAGCAGGTTTAAAGACATAGAATACCAAAAGGTAAAAAATATGTAAGTATTTTGCTTCTGCAACTAATTATCCGGCTAAATATTCCTTCAAAATGTTCAAAATTTGCATATAAAAGATCGCGATTAAACAGCATCACATCTAAAATGCACAACAATGAAAAATGAGACATTCTGATTGGTCAAATTTGTAATGGTTACTCTATTTACCAACCATTCCTGTAACCAAACACTAACCGAAACCAGTCAAAACCGCCTTTAATTTAATTATGTTTTAGGGACGTAGCGGCCGTGCTAACCCGAGCCAAAGTCGCGGTCTACTTAGTCTGGTGCATGTTTATGGGCGCGTGCACCGGCATCATCTGGAACTTCCTGCTGTGGCACCTGGAGGACGTCGCCAAGGCGTACGATTCCGCCTCCGGGGAGTGCGGCCTCTACGCTTGGATTAAGACTCTGCAGGGGTTAGTGATGGGGGTGCAGTGTCTGGGGGGCGAGTTACCGTTCTTCTTTCTGTCGTCGTGGATCCTCCAGCGCATTGGACATGTTCATTGTATGAGTCTTGTGTTGCTGGGGACCGGGATTCGATGCTTGTTGTACTCGGTGCTGGTGGACCCATGGTGGGTGCTTCCAGTGGAGCTGTTGAATGGAGTCTCGTTTGGGTTGTTTTATGCGACGATGGCGTCGTATGCGAGTATTGTTGCGCCCCCTGGCACGGAAGCCACTGTGCAGGTATTTATACAGGGTGCTCAATCAAAACGCCCACCATATCTGTTTTTTTTAAATGTTTTATTATTGCTAATATTTATAATTTTGCTCTACCGGAATCGGAAACATGACGGAAATGTTTTTTTCTACGACCACTTAGAAATCTGCTCATTGTATGTTTGTTGTTGCTAGGGATATGAGGTACATTGCAAGCATCGTGCGAAATGAATTTGTTTTGTGAGTATTTCAATACAGGTCAGCTCATTTCAGTACAGGTGCCATTGCTAGGATACTTATTTAGAATTGTCAAATATTGGTATGATGTAAGAGAGACAACTTTTTATGTCCATTTCACACCCGTATGAAATGAGTGCCATTCCATTACTTGTTGTAGAATATACTATTCTATAACACTGTTTTGGAAACTACACATTCCACTACTAAAAATTGTTATGTAATCACTAACATTCCATACGCCGCGTATGGAATATTTTCGACGAATCAGAGCCGCGATATATGAAGTATTTTGATTCAGTTACTATGGTTACGTCTGTTTGTTTTAATTTAATTTTTTGAGTTTGACGTTTTCAACAGTTTTATATTTGTATTTTTTTTATAATACCCAAAATATTTTTATAGAATTAGTATATTCTACAACAAGTAATGGAATGGCACATATTCCACACGGGCAAACTACGGTTTGCGAGCGTGGAATAGGCCATTCCGATACACGTTGTAGACTATACTTTCTATAAAAAGGTTTTGGAAATTATACAAAAATACAAATATAAAACTGTTGTAAATGTCAAACTCAAATAAATCAAATTAAAACAAACAGACGTTCTGATTCGTCGAAAATATTCCATAATGTTAGTGATTCCATAACAATTTTTAGTAGTAGAATGCCCAGTTTCCAAAACAGTGTTATAGAAAGTATATTCTACAACATGTAACGGAATGGCATATTCCACACTCGCAAACCGTAGGCTCGTGTGGAATATATGCCATTCCATTACTTGTTGTAGAATATACTAATTGGTATTTTCTTAAAATATTTCTAATCAAGACACTTGAAATCGAACCCTGGTGACAGCAGATGATAGATAAAACCAATAACTTTTAATTGGTACATTTGATGATTTGAATCATTTGCGTTATTTCGGTTCCAGTTAGAGTAAAATTATGTCAAAAAATGCAACGATTTTTTTGATATAAAATCAATATTCTCTCTGCAGGGTCTGGTGGGAGCCGTGTTCGAAGGCGTAGGAGTGTCACTAGGAAGCCTAATCGGCGGAGTGCTCGTGGACGCGTACGGTAGCTGGACAACATTCCAGGTGTTTGGAATCGCGTCGTTGATCTGCTGCGCGGCGCACGCCGTCGTGCAGTTCCTCCTCGCCAAATACTCATCAGACCACGACACAGGTAACGACTTCAAAAGTGACGATAACCACTCCATGTAACTACCCCAAAACACACTTTCTAACTCAATGGGTTCACCACATATTAACACACTTGGTTATTTCATTGTGTATCATTTTACTTTATTTTTCAATTGCTGAACAAACAACGTTCCTAAATTATTTTAAATACAATTACTTCAAATTCAAATTGTTTTCAGTTTATTTATTTGAAATAATTTGGGAAAGTGCAGCGCAAAATAAAGTTGTCATAATTTTGCATAGCCTCATAAGGTTTGGGTTTATAAATATGTTTTTCTAGGAAAATGGGACAATAATTATCAAAATGATCTGATAACAATTGATAATGGGGTCATACACCTTTTTCATTTTATTTTTTTTTTTCTGAAAGTTTGATTAAAATTATAAATTTTAATATTAAAACTACTCCAACTGTCAAATTGACTACAAACATTACATGCAAAATAAGGTAGGAATGATTGGGGTTTTTTTCTATAATTTGAGTATTTTTTAAAAATTGGCTCCTACGTCATCTTGTAATTCTACGAAACACGCTCTATCGGAGAGCGAGGAACTACAACTGTCAAATTGACAAAATAATATAACAAATATAATAAACACAAGTTTAATTTGAAAATCGTTAACTGCAATTATGTAGCAATTATTAAATTTTGAAGAAAAATATATTTTGGCTCCAGCAGACCGGTTGAATTTTTAGTTTCGATTTGGTAAATATTTTATTCTTCACCAAAACAGTCTAAAATATATGTTTATATATGTAAAAGAGTCTGAAGAATTCAAATTTTCAAACCGATTTCAATTATCTCTAATAGTTTTAAAGATACACTAAAGTGAATCTGAAGAATCAATAATGTCTGGTCTCTTTTCAGTCATATCACATTAAAATTATTTTCAATGCACAAATCAATCTCAAAATTTTTGTATTCATATTAAAAACTATAAGGAATCCAATTTTTCAGACAAATTTTAATTATCTCATTTAGTTTTTGAGCTAGCGTACCTCAAAATGGACACAAAATAATGGGGTGAAATTTTCTGTATATTCTACACTAATTGTTATTTACTGAGAGGTTTTTACAAATATATTACCTGGGCAAAATAATATAACAAATATAATAAACACAAGTTTAATTTGAAAATCGTTAACTGCAACTTGAGATGACAGCTGTGATAATGAGACTACCGACATTACCGACAAGCGACAATAAAGCATTTTTATTTTAACACACCGTAAACTCTGTCTAAAAACGTTATAATTAACGAATACCTAATGTAATTTATCGGAGTGTACATTTTAATAATAAGTAATTATTATTGTTATTTGTTATCAACACCTATTTCGCTTTGCCGTGCTGTACATTCTATTACAAGATGACGTCACGATTTTGCAACCGAAAACTTCAGAAAAGAAATTATGAATGAAATGTTGAAAAATTATTGGGAATATTGAATAATATGTCACTGAAATGATCTAAATTTTTATTTGTTTTTAAGTGTATGACCCCATTGATCTATAATATTTTTATAAAAACTTCTGCCCTAATTTTTTAAGTATTTTGATTATACTTATAGATAAAAACGTACAAATATTACCAATAAAAACATTGTTTTCATTCAAGATAATATTTTTGCGTTTCAATGTTTTTTAAAATGTATGACTTCTGTTTCTACCATATACAGGGTGTTTCATAACTTTAGGTACATACGTTAATGGTATATGTTGTTTGATTTGCTGATTACAAATCTAAAAGATTTTTTTTTTAATCGCAAAATTATTTTCCATTTTTTCCAGTGGGTTTCATTAAAAATAATTTAATTTTGTTCGATTATTTTACTGGTATTATGTAATTTAAATTGTTGATTACCTACTTTATTTTTTGTGTTTAATAGGAAAGCGAATCCAGGGCAGTACTACAAAAAATGTTCATTTATTTTTCGAATTAAAAAAAAATTATTTTAGATTTGTAATCAGCTTATCAAACAACATATACCATTAACGTATGTGCTCGAAGTTATGAAACACCCTGTATTTTCTTTTTATTTGCTAATAAGAAACTTTAGATTTATTTTAGAGAAAACTATTTTCTAAAATAAAGTTAGTAATTGTATTATTAGTTTGATTTTATCAAAGATTCATTTTTTATAAAATGAACTGTATTATATTGTTATAAAAATGTAAATAATATAAATATTCAAATGAACATAAGGACTTGAAAAGTAATAAATTATAATGTGTGTTATATTTGAATGGTTTATGTCAGATTTCAACGCAGGGGCCCCACACTACGCCCCCCCAAAAGAAGCCATCAGGATGCTGGACGATGACGTACACGAATTTACACTTGTTGACCATTAACTTCTCTCGAGCCAAATTTACATTTTTAGAAAAATATTCTGGTTACTAAAATGATTACTAAGCGGAAATAGGTACTTATAAAATTAGTATCCGGTCTCCAGGGTATTAGAAACCAAAAAAGATTTAGTGTAAATCTATTTTTTCCTATTTTAAAATTATTTCAGTCTCAGGGTAATAAAAAAACTAGCAACATTTTTGAAGGATTTCTCATAAACACAGGTGTTTTATAGCAGGTACTCGAATGTCTCAGAGATAGTAGAACACTAATAATAAACATTTATGACTGTTTAGGCTAGATAAAATTATGCATGTCAGTTACAAAGATTAACAATGAAATTTTATTATCTTTCATATCTTTATAGACAGTAAAAAAATAATTCAGTCTGAGGACAAATGATAATAATTTAAATGTTCTTTTTGAATTAAATCTAAATTAATTTACAATACAATCGTGAAAACTTCATTTAAAACAAATTAAAATGATGTGATTTGAACTTTAAAAGTTTTCTATCAAGTTAAAAACGTTTCAGTAAAATTATTGTGTTGTGTAGTTTAAAAGCATTTAAATTTTATTTGGTTGGTAAAATGTGTTACAACAAAAAGTAACCAGCAAATTTATTTATTTATCTTTGTTATTCATAAATATAATTAAAACTGACGCGGTAAAATCTCTGTTAATTGTTATATTAACTTGAAAAATAGAGATTCAAATAATACAGTAATTCAACTTTTGATATTCTAAATTTTCTATTTTTTACTTGTTATAAAAAAATATTTCACCCAGTTATTCGTCTTTATACAAACAGTTATTTATTAGTTTAGTAGAATAGTGAACTTATTTATATAAACTATATACGTGATAGTGAATCAGTATGTTTTATAGGAAATTTTTGTAAAATTTTTAGAGCATGTTTTTATAAATGCAGGGCCAAAATTTTCAACAAATTTTATTCATTTTACGTTTTTATGAAAATAAAATTTGTTGAAGATATAAAATACTTTTTGAACCAATAAAAATGCCATTTAAAAATTGTGATATGCTCGAAAACATTGGTCCTGTTTTTGTTGTTTTATGTAGTACAATTATGTTATTTTAATTTCAATAAATATCTTCATTTAAATGTATTGTTTATAATTATTTTGCATGATAAAGCATGGTTTACATAAGCATGATTATTGTTTAATTGTTTATTTAATAAAATATTAACTACTTCGGGGTTTCATATCACTTTGTTTACCTGTACGTGCTGAGCAATATTTTATTTACAGGTTACACCTATTATTATACAACTCTACTCTAAATAGAGTTGTGTTCCTAACCTTAAACTGTCACTGGGTACCCTGGGTACGTATACAATTATTTCATATTTTAAGCGAATTTATGTATTACTTTAAATATATATACACGATATTTAATAAATTAGTAAGAAATAAATATTGTTTTATGTTATTTACATAAAATAGTGTACTTAATTTGATATTGTGGTATGTGCAAACGGATGTTTACAGTTTACGTTGTTTCTTTGCAGGCGATACAATAAATTGAACACTAACAATTCAAAAATGTCATTTGAGTGCAACACGTACATCAAAGAAGAACCAGATGATGAAAATTCATACGAAATAATTCAAATGAAGCAAGAATTTGAAGATATTCCGATAGAAAATCAAGGTGAAAAAGAATATGACAAAAATAACTTAGCAAATAGCGAGTCTCTGGATTCAGAGCAAACTACATTTCCATGCCCAACTTGCTTCCAAGAGTACGACAATATTAAAGATTTGGAACAACATATAGATTCAAAACATTTAGGACTTAAAGTTCCTTGTCCAGTTTGTGACAAATATTATTGCAATAATAACTATTTAAAGAAACATATTCAACGGAAACATCCAAAATATTTCCGAACTAGTGTTACTATTCCTACTAAAAAGAAAGTAAAACCTCTTCGATCAACATGTTCTCTGTGCGCGAAAAGATTCAATTCCATAAACGAATTGAATCAACATTTAAATATTCATTTTGAGAAACATTTTCAGTGTTCATTTTGTTCTAGAAAATTTTCTAGCCATTTTTGTTTGAAAAGACATATTGGGTTAGTTCATTTAGGAATTAACTATCAGTGTAATGTTTGTAAAGCTACTTTAAGTGATAAAGTTACTCTAAAAACACATATGAATAAACATTTAGGCATTAAACCGTTTGAATGTACGTATTGTGATAAGAGATTCACTTTGAAAATTATGTTAAATAATCACATAAAAACACACTTTAAAATAAAAAAACACGAATGTCCGATGTGCGATGAAAAGTTTCATTATCAAATTGAGTTGACGAGACATTTAATATCGAATCATAATGGGGGCTACTTGCATGAGCCCGGCCCTGGGCCCTCTGCGGGGCTGAGCCCTGTTACGGAATCAGATGAAATTATAATTCCGTAACGATTAGTTTTAGTTTTGGGAATGGATTAATAAATAATTGTTTCATACAAAAAAACATATATTCCACAAATATCTGATTATAAAACTAGGAAAATAAATAATTATTATTCACTCACTGTCTTCATTGCTTTCCTCAATTTCCTCCACATTTCCTGCTTGTTGAAGAGCGTCTTCATAGCAAAACAACCATGATTTAATATTTGCATTTCCGTAAGACTAAAATAAAAATGTTAATATTTCGTAATATTTATTTCCTAAAAAACAAATATTTATTTCCTAAAAAACAAACCTTAGCAACAAATTTAAGTATCTCCATTTTAGAGACACATTCTTTAGCGCGAGAACCCCACGAATATCTTTTTTTTTGTTCACCGTCTTCGTTTGCTGCCCCAACTGACACTAATTGTATGTATTGCTCTTTTATTAACTGTTTTGTAACAAATGTATGAATATTAGTTGAAACATCTATTTCTATTTCGGGGCGTAGGTCTAAACCTTTTAAAAACTCCCATAATGATACTAAAAATACAAGTAATTAAACATTGTAAGTATTATGAAACAGTGTATTACTTTCTGTGGCTAAATCTTTGCTCATGAAAATATGTGTTAAAACCAAAAAGGTTATAATTGTTTTTAACTCATCCTCTTTGGAATTATGAATTAAGTCTGGACGTTCCAGAGTATTTGTTAGTATGTATTTCTTATGTGAGGAATCTCCATCTAATGTGCGTAGTTTTAAACCGTACACCTTCAATAAAATACTTTATTTCAAAGTAAACATTGTATATTCAATATTACCTTGAGTAGAATTTCGCTGGCTCGGTCAACAACTATATCAAAAAGCTTTCCATATCTTTCTTTGAACAAGTGTTGAAAAACTTGTGCCCGTTTAATTGGCACATTTGAATGCCTCAAAAAGAATCTTACACATTTTTGTATCAAATCATCTGACAATGTTGGTTGCTGAGATTGAGTTCGTGGAACTCGTTCTATTTGAGATGAACTACATTGCGATGAATTAATAGTTCGCTGGCTACCACTACGCATATGTCTAGTACTTCTTTGAGACATAGTTTTAATTTATAATACACATCACAACATTACAATTCCAACGATAAATAATAAAAGGTTATGTTAGCAAAGCAAAACAGATAACTGTCAACACTGCGCATGCGTAATATTACCATACCATAGATATTTTAAAAACATACTAGACTGTTGATAGAACACAAAAAATGAGGCGATTATTTTAACGCATAGAAACAATTTATTCGTTATTTTTATTATGTATAACATATCGAATCCAACTTTCAAACTCAATTAAATTAGTATAAACACCTGGAGTATCTTTTTCGCCACAACCTAACCCAAAACTTACAATTCCAACTTGATACCATTGACCTGCATCTTCGCATACTAGTGGACCACCACCATCACCCTAAAATCACAACAATCAACAAACCAACTGCATTGTTACTTCATAGAGATTTATTACATCGCAAGCATCGTTTCCTTCCGCCCCAGCGCACAAAAGGGTAGTCGGTAACGTGTAATTATCACCAAAGTGAAGTTTGAGCGCATGTTGACATCTAGTTGTTGGCCATAAAGGAACCTGTACTTCTTTGAGCACATCTGAATGCTTTTCAGAGGAAGTTCGTCGTCCCCATCCGGTAACAAAGCACGAGCGTTTGTCTAGCAGGCGCAAGGCTTGTCCCAATCGTGGAACGCATACTATATCGATGTTGGGGCGTCGTTGTGCAGGAAAACGTAAATGGAGTAAAGCTAAATCGTTTTGCAACGTACGGGAACTATAATTAGGGTAGAGGAATATTTCGGAAATGTCATGTTCTTCATGTCGATGGAATTCTGCGCTGCTGCGCACGTCGTATTCACCTAGGCGCGCTGTTAAACCAGTCACACCGCCAGTGTTGCCAACACTATAATTATAACACAAAACTCTAGCTAACCGGAAATGATTTTGAACTATTTTTATGGTTTAGTTAATTTACGATATCATTTTGGTAGTGCACACGAAAATTATTTATACTGCTTAGAAAATTTGTATCAATAAAATTATAAACCAAATCTACCCTTGTGGTTTTTTATTATTCTTATAGTTGGCAACATTGAGCAACAATGCAACAAACAGAAGCAATTTCGCAGCAAAGTCTTGCAACATTCATTGCAATATTGCAAGTGCAATTTCTAGTGATTTTAAGTTAGAATGTTACAAATTTATATTAAAAAATCTGGTGTGGGTACCACACTACTTTCTTATACAAATAAAACCAACTGAACACGTGTATGACTTGTTCCTTGCGTATGACTTTACTTTGACAACTATTTGAAATATAGATTTTAAACATGTTTAATTTTTTGTTTTCATTGTAACTATGAATTTATTTTAAAATAGAAATTAATTAATATCTTGTCTTCAAAACTTTGTAATTAATAATACAAAAATTACTTTCATAATATTTCACGTGACACATATTTTTGACACTTCACAATTATTTGACACGTTTGACACATATATATTAAAAATGTTTTAGTTTTTGTTCTCATTATAACTAAGATTATTGAAATATATTCTTAAATATATAATTTAGTTTTTAACAAAATTAGAAGAATGTACAAGAAAAGAGCAATTAACATTTTATATTCCAAATATTATTTCTTTTATTTGAAACTTTTTCTCATAGCTGATTCCATTTTGAAATAAACGGAAATTGGTCATAACGGATTCAGTGGACGTCAAAATATGTATTTCCGCAAAAATCTCAACGATTTTTTCGTGATTCCAATACTTATACTTTGTATAAGAAAGTAAAAGACAATTGATTTTGTTTGATATTTAAACAGTACATTAATAAATGATTTACTACATTTTAAATAATATGTTGCTCAACGTAATACGAAATTAGTTGCAATTGAGCTTGCCTAATGTAAAAGAGGCTTTACAGAATTTGAGAAAATAGTTCATCTCAAAGGAAACGAAATATGTGTCATTCCCACAGACAAACAACCAAAGAAAATGACCCCGAAAGATTATCAGTAGATGAACTTGATATTTCAGACAGAATGCAAAACGTCTCGACTAACTAGCGGTTAGTAACATCAACGTAATGTCACTGTACTACGCTACTACGCTAGTCAAACACAAAACTATTTAAATACAACTTCATACAACTAAAATATTGCAAACGCATTTTGCATTGTTCGTAATTTCCACATCATGCATACAACATACAATACTTATTATTCTAGCTTTGATAAATTGCTTTTAAATGTACTTACAATCGTTCAACGCAATGTGCAGCTGTCAAAACCCAATTTTCATCAATCAAAGAAGCACCGCAAATATAAATATGATTGGCTTTTTCTAAAATTGCTACCTAAAATTATTTTCAAAGTTTCAAGAAACCAATAAGTATTTCAATGAAACTTACATGCCAAGGCCATTCTGTGACTTCAGCGAAACCAATTTTCCCGGTGTCTTTCCCTTTTTGCCCGCATCGGGATTGAAGTGATCTGATTTTATTTGATCGCGATTTAGGAATTCGACAGCAAACTTTTGATTCGTTCAAACCGCAATAACTCGAAAAATTTCCGCTGCTAAAATATGTAACGATATTTTTTTAACTGTAAAATTGTTTTCTAAATGTTATCACAAGCATACATCCGCATTTGAGTAACGTAGTACGTGGGTTTAACTTTATTTCATCCGGTCGCTGTTTTCACAAAAAGCAAATTATCGTAAAAAGATTCGTGGATAAAATGTATCTTTTTAGTAGATTGTTATGTAGGTTATTTTTTGTGTGATTTAAACCCGGAAACTTTGCACAGTATTCTTGAATGATATTCCTTCTTACCTGCGTAAACATTCCCAATATTCCATGCACTGACATCTATGACTGATTTCCACCTTATTAGCGTGTTCGGCTTCGGTGAACATTACGATAAAAATAACTAACAGAATGGCATCCTTCATTTTTTACCTTGAACAGAATAGGATGACTAACAGAAAATACACTTTTAAGTATCATCTGACAACATCACATTAAGTTATTTTATTCAAAATGACCCAGATGTTGTACTTGAAAATTTTAATTGTCATTTAAAACTTGGAAATGAGCACAAGTAGTTATTCTACATAATTTTTGTTAATAGTGTGTAGAAGATTTTAATTTGTGTAACATTTTAAACTTCTAAATTACAGCCTAATTAATTCTGCAAATTTTTTACACAATCTTTACAATCAAAACATTTTATTTTTCCTAATTTTGAACAACTAAGATAAAGAAATATTTGCACATAGTTTCACGTAGAACAGAATGTGATAACAAAATTGATTACCATATATCAGGAGTATAAAGTATTCTTGCACGTATTCCACGTTCGCACACTTAGAATCTTAAAACACAACTGTAAACAATAACATTTTTCTGTTGAAACTTTCGTTTTCTTTGCCTTTGCCATGAACATGGCAACATCCACTCAAAATACACCTTGAATTACGTAATCCAGTGTCTTGTAAGAATTGTGCAGTATCGTAATTCCTGTACCGAAGTACTTTGTACATTACACCATGCGCCAAATACAAGATATACATCTCAGTTATAAAATAAAACGAATTTATTTGAAATCAACACTAAAGTGCTCAAAAATCGCCATTAAAAGCTCAGATATCGTCACAACCCAGTGTTGACAACCGTTAAATAATTATTGTACTATTAGGATAATTTTAGCAGATATATTAACGTACTATAGTAAATTTGGACGTAACATGAAACAAAATGTCCAAGAAGAATTAACTAATTAATTCCGATGACGAAATTGAGGACAAAATACATAATTTTGAGTGTTATTTACGATAACAAGGTTGGCAACACTGACTGTCAATTTCAATTGACAAGTGACAGATGTATAAACTTAACCTATATTGTAATTTTTTTACAGTTTTTTCGAATGAAATTAATTTTTATCACTCACATGGTTCCATATTCGTGATAAAAAATTGAACTTCAGTGCCTTGATACATAAATATTATTTAATAGTATTGTGCGATGTAAAATTGACCTGACTAACCTAACCTAACCTAATTGGCTACCAATATCTTTTAATCTATTGTATTAATTTTGTAAAGTCCATGATGCAGCATTTTTCATTCAAAAAATGAAAAAAACTTGATCATTGTTTATTGTTTGCATTTACGAAAAAAATCCGTAACAAAATGGAATGTAATCAATTTAAATCTAATTGAAAATATTTATTGATGATTGTTTTATACAGGTTAATTAATTGACAATCTATAACGGTATCAGGTAGATTACAAATTCTAAATTCTCTTGATTAGTAAGAATTTAGATACTGCTTGAATTTGGTTTGTACTATTTCGAAATAATAATCAATAGTTATATCAGGAGTGCTAAGAATTTAATCGATTAAAGGGTATATGTCAAGATTATTTCATGAATTCATAGCATAAACTTTAATATTTGTCGAAGAAATTGAACTAAAACGTTGATTTTGACACATTTTCACATAAATAAATCGGTACACTCATAAACAAAAAGCACCATAAATTATGTTGTTATATTGTAACCATAGCAAATTGTTTGTTTTTCTTTTTACTTGTCAAATAAATGTCAAAATTTAATAAATAAAAATAGCTTGAAATGAATAATTCAGCATGTTTAAAGACATAGAATAGCAGTAAAGGTAAAGAACATGTAAGTATCTTGCTTCTGCAACTAATTATCCGGCTAAATATGCCTTCAAAAGGTTCAAAATTTGCTTCAATTAAACATCACATCTAAAATGCACAACAATGGAAAATGTGACATTCTGATTGGTCAAATGTGTAATGAATGAAATAATCAACAATAAATGATTTTTGATTACAACAAACAATGTATTTTTTTATTACGGTACATTTCCTACAGAAACTTTACTTATTTATTTCTAATTCCCATTAATAACTATTCTTCCGGTTTTTAAATAAAATAATACGAATAAACAGAATGGAAAGAAAATCTATGTTATTTGATTAATAACACATTGTTACAATTGCACGGAAAATAAATACAGGTTGATAGAGTACTAACGGTACACGCGCCAAGCTCAATATTTATCAATTGTAATTGTAATAAAGTAGTACTTAACCTATCAAATATAAATTTAATTTAGCATGGAATGCACGTACACTACTTGATTTGATTTGAAACCCTGTTACGAGATTGTTTTCATAATTATATATCAATTGTAATAGATATTGTACAGATTAAGTTCTCTGATTCAACTCAGGTATTAAAATAATGGAATGAATCGCCCATAAAGCACTAATTTCCTCATTAATCAAGATCCAATTATAAGTCAGCGACCACTACGTACAGTCAGTGCTAAGTGCATCCATAATTAAATATCTAATATCTCGCATCTAATTCAATAACTGGGCAGTGAACGTGGGTAGGTAAGTGTAGCAAATTGCACATGCAGATTACGCTGGGTCGTCACCGTGACCACCGACTGCACCAGGAAGCGATGAATTGTTACGGTGGCTGCACGATATCTTAACTACCAGAAGTAAACATTTTAATGTATGAACATCTTTGATTTTAACTCTTGAGGTGGTTGTATTTTATATTGTTTTCTTTAAAGTGTGAAAATGGCCCACATTTCACAGCAAAGCCAAACAATAGTTTGTAGTTTGATTGTGTTAAAAGTTTGTCTAAATACAGTTACAAATTTAAATGTCATTTAAAACTGCGAGTTTCTTTACTGCATTTTTGTATAAATTATGTGTCATTATGTCACCAAAATGATGATGAGAAGAAAACTAAAAACTACAACTAAGTATTAAAATATAAAAAGTTTATTAACCATAAACACGCTACTTAGAAACCTGCACATCATATTTTAAGCCCGAGTTATCAAACATTTATTGTAACTGACTATTATTATTACATTACAAATAATATTTTATTATTTATAATGAAAAAAACAGGTAGTTTTGAGTCTGTCATTCAATTTTTGTCACTGTTCACTGATAACGAACAAAAAAGTTGAACTTTTTTATAAGACAGTACAGTAAGTTGGTAATATTGATTTGTCAGGTTGTATGTTTACTACACTAGTCAAATTAGGTTAATTTTGAAATATTTTACTAGTTTTTACTTTCTTATACAAAGTATAAGGAAGTATTGGAATCACGAAAAAAATCGCTGACGAGATTTTTGCGGAAATACATATTTTGACGTCCACTGAATCCGTTAAGACCAATTTTTCAATGATGTGTGTGAGGATGGACGGATGGATGGATGGATGTCCGTGTGCGCAATATCTCATGAACAAGACAAGATATGTAAACGAAACTTGGAAAAATTTGACTCACGGAATATCCTCACTTAAAATTGTAATATTTTTTTATTACATTTCTTTATAATATTCGCGCCAGGAAACCCATTGCAGCAGAGCGCATCGTCAGATCTCTAATATTTTTCGAGATACGTCGATTTTTGGTATTTTTCAAAGTGCAACTTTAAGGGCCTGTAATTCAAAAACTACACGAGGTATCTAAAAATTCTCTTCAGTTTAGCGTTTCTGGTGCCTTATATAACAAATTAGCAAATTTTAAAAATTTTGAAATTTTTTTGTATTTTTGTTCAAAATTTCGATCGGCGATAACTCGACAAATATTAAAGATACAGATTTGCAGTGTTCACCAATCGATTCAGCTCGTCGAAATACATATGTATGCAAAGTTTCATAAAAATCGCTTTACGGGATGGAAAGTTAGAGCAAAAAGTCTGAAAATGGCGTTTTTTGTCCAAAACGTCAATAGGTACCCCTTGACGTTTGGGCTGAATTTGGCCATTTTCAGACTTTTTGCTGTAACATTTCAACCGGTTGTCTGAATTTTCTGAAATTTTCAGGGTTTATGTATTTCGTCGAGCTGAATCGATTGGTGAACACTGCAAGTCTGTATCTTTCATATTTGTCGAGATATCTCCAATCGAAATTTTGAAAAAAAATTCAAAAAATTTCAAAATTTTCAAAATTTGCTAATTTATTATAAATACCACGAAAAGTACAAAACTGGAGATATTTTTTGATATCTTGTATAGTTTTCGAGTTACAGCCCCTCAAAGTTGCTCTTCGGAAAATATTAAAAATCGTCATATCTCGAAAAATATTAGAGATATGACGATGCGCTCTGCTGCTATGGGTTTCCTGGCGCGAATATTATAAAGAAATGTAATAAAAAAAAATTACAATTTTAAGTCATATTTGGGGAAATTTACGTATTTTGAAAAATATTACAAATCGCCATATTTCGATAAATATTAGACATATTACGATGCGTACTACAGCAATGAGTTTATTCATGTTTAAATTATACATAAGTAATAAATTTCAAGTTAAGTTTGAAGGAGTATTTAATTTATTTGTCGAGTTTGTCGACTAACTCACCCACACCTTTCAAAAATGGCTACCAAGGCGTGATAATATAATTTTTGATGTTATCTGGTATAAGAATGTGTGGCGTTTGCAGTGATTACACGGTTTTTAACACTAACACATTGCACATTGTTCTTTCAAATGACATAAAACAGTTCTAAAAGAGATGGTCACTTCCATGAATTTACGAACGCACTAGAGCGAAAAACCTTCTTTTTAACTGGTTACTGAACTCGGTTCTTAATATAACAGTATTTCAGAGACATCCACACAATTCACACACTTCTAATTACCATCTTTGATTATGTAGTTGCAAACATCATCAGTAAATATCACGATTGAATTTGACGTTTGCTTATTTTTATTTCTAGGGTTTTATGGCTACAGTTGGTAACCCTGTGCGACGTATTAAAACGACATTATTGTTAATTGCAATAAATATGTTGCAATTTTACACTTGATATTATTTAACCGTTGTGCTAATGCACCAACATTATGAAATAACGAGATTTCTAGTTAGTTTTCTGCAGTAAAACACTACACACACAGAAACGGTACAGTTTCATACTTTCAGGTTAGGTTTTCCTAAATTATGACATACCTAAGTGAATTTAAGTACCGTATTTTGGCGTCAGATTGTAACAAGCCGTGTGACATTAATGATAATTGATATCATTTCATATATAACGTTTTGATGATTACAGTAACATTTATTTTACTATTCCAGTTATTTTTGGAATATTTTACACCTTTCGCTGGGCGTTTACGCATAACTACTGCCATCTAATGACTATCGTGTACAAAAATTGTAAAAGATTTTATGGGCAATCAAATAAGTGGGTGATTGCAATAATACATATTCATATGTCCTACTTTTACACAAAATTCGTCTATTCGCAAATTTGCAATTTGTGTCAGTCTCATTTCTTAAAGAAAATTCATTTTACAGTGTCGATTTCATAGAAATTTAATTGCACACGTTATCTCAACAACTCGCTAATTAGTAATTTGAAAATGAAATTGAGAAAAAATTGAAATTAAAATCATAACCGTGTCAGTAAAACTGCATGATTACAACAATGAATTACAAAGACATGTATAACGGTTAGAATTTATTAAATTTTATGTTGTATCTATGTAATGTTGTATTGTTCTGTCACTTTTAAGTATTTGCCGTTTTGTACAAACCACAAAACAGACACATGATAAAGAAGTAATCGTAAAACAACAATGAAGCAGAATTATTGTGAGAAGTAATCAAGTATTATACTTGATCTCCTATTGTTAGGAATAGTGTAATAAATATTATGTACCATTCTATCTGACCCTGATGTATCTAGAATTAAATTTAACTCGAAAATATAGAAATTAATTAAAATTTACAGTTGTACAATTAATATTAATAATTTGTTAATGTTAGGAACAGACAGATTAAATTAAAAATAACTAACAGCGTTCAATGATTATTTCAATATTACAATTCGGTTTGCAGGTTATTAATAATATATATATATATATATATATATATATATATATATATATATATACGTAAAAATATACAATAATTTAGTATTTATTTATATATATATTAAATATTTATATTGTAATAAATTAATATTTATTATTGTATATTAAATTTTTATAGACAAAAATTCAAATCACCAAAAAATTCATAGATGAATTTTTATTAGACCCAAAAAAGGCAATTCTTAAAATTTAAAAAGTTTGAGCAATTTTACCAATTTTGCATTTTTTTTTTCCAATTTGAACGAAAATTAAATCTTGTTAACATAATATTGTTACCATTTTAGTATAAAAAATAGTATAAAGTATATTGTATTTTTTATAAATATAAGTAAAAATTTAAATTCATTTTTTTTTTTTACTTGTATTAAAAAAATATCAAAATAAACATTAAAATGAAGTGCCTGAATAAAAAGGATTATTCTAATGGAATAAATCATGTAAAATCAGAATGTCACATTTTCCATTGTTGTGCATTTTAGATGTGATGTTTAATTGAAGCAAATTTTGAACATTTTGAAGGCATATTTAGCCGGATAATTAGTTGCAGAAGCAAGATACTTACATGTTCTGTACCTTTACTGGTATTCTATGTCTTTAAACATGCTGAATTATTCATTTCAAGCTATTTTTATTTATTAATTTTTGACATTTATTTGACAAGTAAAAAGAAAAACAAACAATTTGCTATGGTTACAATATAACAACAAAATATTATGGTGCCTTTTGCTTATGAGTGTACCGATTTATTTATGTGAAAATCTGTCAAAATTTTTTGTTTTAAGTTTATGCTATAAATTCATGAAATAATCTTGACATATCCCCCTCGTGCTAAAGAATTGAATCGATTAAATTTGATGTGTAGCTTATTTATAAAATTTTGCTTTTAAAAAAGTGTTATCGTACATAGATAAAGATAAAATACCTCAGTAAAATATATTTTAAAAGCGTATACTTTCAGCATTAACCCCATTCGAGAAACTGCTTTGCTTGTCTTGTTACGGAAAAGAGATATGAATTCATTTTTATTTGTTTGTGACAGTTATTGTTGTTAGTGTGGGTGGCGAGCACAAAGCACTCAACCATCAACGTTCGCTTTGCTTAAAATGCTTAAACAGTAAACTGATGCTTTCATTGTAACTTGTTTGTAAATTGTAACGTACTCGTTGCTAAATAACCTAACCTAAAATGACAGCTTGTATGCCGATGCTAAATGAGTAAACATTTTTAAACATTCCCTTTTTGATTAGTTAAATTTGGGAGACACTAACTGCGTTCTATTCTATTGTAAAATAAAATGACATAAAACATTACATAAATTGAAAAAATCACATTATTTCTACACCGTTAAAAAGTCCGTTAAAGTTGTGAGTGACACATTGGAAACTAACAGTCAAGAAAGTATAAAATAATAATGACATGTCTTTGACTGCCGTTGTATTAGTGATGTATGGATGTTTAACTTCCGACTGCGACATAACATGGGATGTGTGAAGAGTGCGGAAAACGCAATGGACAAAATGTAACAGTACCGGGATCTGCTCCACAGCGTAGCGGGGCAAGAACAAGAAGAGTACCTCGCGCAAGAAGACTACCAGAGTCGCAGTTCTTCCGCAACAACACACAACACGTCTTTCGAACATCATACAGTGCATTGTTGTAATCAGTGCATTGTTGTAATCAATACATTGTTGTAATCAATACATTGTTGTAATCAATATAACCTAACTGTTTGTTTTATTGTATTTTAAAACTGTTATAATTTGAAGGATATTAAGAAATAATTCTTAATCAATTGTGAATCTTAGTGAAATGTGTTGATTGGTGCGACAAAATATTAACTGTAGAAATACTATCAGGATGATGTGTTTGAAGACATTTAGCAGATCTAAGATGTTCAAGTCTTGGATAATTACAGTTATTTTAATTTCATTGCAACTGGTAAGATTGATTATTTCACTCATTACAAATTTGACCAATCAAAATGTCCCATTTTCCATTGTTGCGCATAAATTGAAGCTAGCTTTTAAATGCATATTTTGAACATTTTGAAGGCGTATTTAGCCGGATAATTAGTTGCAGAAGCAAGATACTTACATATTTTTTACCTTTATTGGTATTCTATGTCTTTAAACATGCTGAATTATTCATTTCAAGCTATTTTTATATACAAATTTTTGACATTTATTTGACAAATAAAAAGAAAAACAATCAATTTGCTATAGTTACAATATAACAACATAATTTTATGGTGCTTTTTGTTTATGTGTGTACCGATTTATTTATGTGGAAATGTGTCAAAATCAACGTTTTACTACAATTTCTTCGGCAAGTATTAAAGTTTATGCTATGAATTCATGAAATAATCTTGACATTTATACCCCTCGTGCTAAAGAAAAATTATTATGTACTCAAACACTTTTTAAACAAATTTTTTTGCATAAGCTAGACATGTCAAATTTAATCGATTAAATTCTTAGTACTCGTGATATAACTATTGATTAATTGCTGTGATTTACTTAACTTAGCGTTATCTGATGTTATATAGTGGAAAAACTTGTTATATTTACATTTAAAATTAATCGCGCGTCTGTCATCTAGAATTATAACTTGACATATGCATAGCTGCATCATTTATAATACTATGTACCTTTTCAAATACTTTTAACAAAGTTTATCTAAAAATATTGTTAAAATATTGTTCAAAAATGAGTGTGGTAGGTATGTGATTAGGTTAGGTTTGTATTTGATATAAAATTCGCATTGCGTGTGTGTTACGGGACGAGCATTATCAAAATCGTAGGAATCGGACTTAATTTTGCATGCAAGATTGTTTGTAACCGTTTTTCACACTCTAGTTGTCCTAAGTTAGATCTTCCTGTTTGGCGTCTGCGTACCGCGACGACGAAATCACAAGAAAAACGTTCTCTGCTAAAATCTAAGTCTAAATTCACGCCGTGTTACTTAAACATAAGATATAATTGTTTATTTACGTGATGTACAATTACCTACTACAAAAACTACAGCAACGTTTAACTGTTAACCTAAATGTTACTATCTTTATTTAAATTATTTATAAAATGCGCTATCGTAACTATTTGTATTTTAATTTATTTAAAACGTAAATTGTAACTGTAGAGAGAAACAGACCATGCAACAGAACTGCATAATTTAGTTTCGTTTTTCAGTTATCAATTATCACAAATTATAATTACAAACTTACAATAATACGACACTACCAAACTAGAACTTAGCTTTATTCAACTAAAATTACACTTTTAAGAAACACATTTGACAGTATAAATATAAACAATAACAAAATAAGAACAATAAGACAAATGACATTATTATGTCAAAACTAAAATTCAGCCCCGAGTATTTCAAAATAAAATAAGATTATTAATAAATTCTGCTTTGCTCAGTAACAATGTATTATTGAAAATAAGGAAGAGATCTCAAAATAGCATTTATGTGTAGTAAAACTAGATACAAGATTGATTACAACAATCAATCTGACAACAATTGAAGTACATGTCACCAACAACACGTAATCAAATTAAAATAATGTTCCGTGTACTTGTATCTATTTATATGTGTCAACAAATCATTTTGTTAAACAAAATCTATAAATAATACATAATCATTGTATTTAAAACATAATAATACAATGCAAACGAAATAAAAGTGCACTTAACCTAAAGACAAAAAGTTCAGCGTTTGTCTAGTCTTTCAATCGAAAAATGAAACGTCATCGTAATTACTAAAAAACTAGTATCATTATTTCATTTGTACTCGTATTCAAAACTTTACCAAACTTTAATTTTACGATTATTTCACTCATTACAAATTTGACCAATCAGAATGTCTCATTTTCCATTGTTGTGATGTTGATTAAATTGAAGCAAATTTTGAACATTTTGAAGGCATATTTAGCCGGATAATTAGTTGCAGAAGCAAGATTTACCTTTACTGGTATTCTATGTCTTTAAACATGCTGAATTATTCATTTCAAGCTATTTTTATTTATTAATTTTTGACATTTATTTGACAAGTAAAAAGAAAAACAATCAATTTGTTATGGTTACAATATAACAACAAAATTTTATGGTTCTTTTTGTTTGAGTGTACCGATTCATTTATGTAGTGTCAAAATCAACGTTTTAGTATAATTTCTTCGGCAAGTTTTATGAATTCGTGAAATAATCTTGACATATACCCCTCGTGATATTATAACTATTGTGTATTTATTTGGAACAGTTATTCATCTCGTAAATCCTAAACTTGATTGTTGCAATCAACACAATCCGCGCACCAATCAAGCTCATGAATTTTGAACAGTACATTAATTCACAAAAATAAATCTTGCGCGTGCTACATACACTACCCTAGCACGTTTATGTTGACAGCTACTGCATAATAACGGTGCAGCGTGCAACTGACACGAGCGCGATTGCAATGATTGCATCGAGTTCTCAAAGTTCTCATTCAATCTGAGAGGCTGAGTGAACGCATTCTATATGTTAGGAGTACCAAGTGCAGCATTTACAAGTGGAATGTCAGTTTAAACTAGGGCAGATTATTTATTGTTCATGACACAAACTAAAACGAACGAATAGTTTATTAACGCGCGCTGAAAAGTCATTTGTAATTTGTTACCGTTACCTATACAGTACAAACCCTTTCAAATAAATATAATTGGGGCAATAGACTTTGTTGATATTTAATGACTGACAACACAAATGTTTGCAGGTTATTTGACAGATTATTTCACTCATTACACATTTGACCAATCACAATGTCACATTTTGCATTGTTGTGCATTTTAGATTTTGTTTAAATTGAAGCTAGATTTTATATGCAAATTTTGAACATTTTGAAGACATATTTAGTTGCAGAAGCAAGATACTTACATATTCTTTACCTATATTGTTATTCTATGTATATAAACATGCTGAATTATTCAATTCAAGCTATTTTTATTTATTAATTTTTGACATTTATTTGACAAATAAAAAGAAAAACAAACAAGTTGCTATGGTTACAATATAACAACATAATTTTATTGTGCTTTTTGTTTATGTGTGTACCGATTTATTTATGTGAAAATGTGTCAAAATCTACGTTTTAGTACAATTTCTTCGGCAAGTATTAAAGTTTATGCTATGAATTCATAATAATCTTGACATATACCCCTCGTGCTAAAGAATTTAATCACTCGTGATATAACTATTGATTATTTAAATTTGAAAATGTGCATTGAATATTTCTGCTTATTAAAAAACAATTTTATTTTAAGCTAGAATGGCTGTTCAATAAACGTTACACTGATTGCCATAACTAAATAGTTGCGATAAAAATTAAAACGATATGTTTAAAACGCGTATAATTTATACACATACATGATTACATCCGCTTTTTAGTAACTGCAATGCGTGCATAGAATAAAAATAATAATAGGTTTTGCAAGATAATTTAATATATGAAGCTATTAAACCTATTGCATATACATAACATTATCATTTCATGCTTTAAGTAGTGTATTATCTTATTATAACTGTGAGCTATTTATCACATTATTAAAAAATGTAGCTATACTTCTTTAATGTTTATATACACGTGTAGGTACTTTTCACAGTACCTGCTTTATCACATGTAGATAATACAAATAATAATAAGCATTATTTCACAATTGTTATGTTTTATGTTTCAGGTAATCACCCACGGTCAAGATTATGATGGTGAGGACTTTTAACTAAACTACTTTTTAGTTTTTATATATTGTATAATAATATTCATTTTCATATGTAACAAAATAAATCTACCTTTTAAAATTCTGCAGAAACTGGACATCGTTTTCTAAACACATTTCTTTCCAAAACATTTCATCCACACACAAATTAAAACACTTGTACAACACATATAAATATATTTGCACTACACTACATGGTTCAAATTCGCGATTTATTCACTAAATACTTGGTTATTCACAAATTACGAAGCAGATATTACTTATTTACTTATGAACGATGTATCATAACCTATAAACTTGACACTAACGGTGTCAACCTGTCAACATATTTGTAAAAAAAATATCCCTATGATGTTTTCTTCACTAACGACATCTGTGCGGAAATGTGCATACTCGAAAACATATACTTCGTACACTCACAAATGGAATATTTCGATGAGCAACACTATTTTAATTAAATTCTCTTTGTATTTTCTTCCGTACTAGATTATTATTATTATTATAGTGTAATCTAATAAACAAGTAGTCTACTTTGATGTGTAACACAACTAGTAAACAACATTAGCTCCAATCTTTCTCAACACAAACATTCACCTATTAATTTCATAAAAATCATAGTTTCATTATCCACCTGCAGTCTGCAGCACTAGCGTATCCCATTTCCGTAATACGCAGCCGGTACATATATTTATATCATTAGCAGTTTATCAGCTCTGAGATCTGACACGCTCTACAAATAATGCAAACCTACAGCCTGCAGCCTGTAGTTCAAATCCAGAAAACTCTAAAATGAAACAATAAATAATCCGGACTATAGATCGTACACAAGGTCACCGTTATAAATTCTCAATAAACAACTCGATGTCGGAGAATCTAGCACAATGCAAAAATGTCCTCGTGCATGCATGAATTACTTGTAAATGAAAAGATTTATCTCGCCATCTGTTGGTGTAATCTTGTTAAGTTGTAATCAGCTGTTAGATGGACGCTTTTGTGGGCTTTGCTTTACTTGTTATCTGTTGTTCCAATGGAATATAAATTATTTATAGATCGTATTGTAAATTATTGTATTAATTAGACTCATTGGAATTAAGATTTTGCAAATACCGATAGCTTTGAAATTTTGCTTTCCTTATTTTATTTACTGCAAACAAATAACATACGGGCTGAAGATAGCGCAAGATGAACATGACAACAATCAAAGTATTGTTGTAATTAATCAATTTCATTGTTGTAATCAAATAAAACGTCCTTAAATTATGTAGATTTATTTTTGAAACAATATATCATGAAATATATAATGTTTTATACCTACATTTGTAGATAAAACTCCAAAGTTTTATAATTTTAAAAAGCTAATTTTGTTTACAAATTATACATGAACATAATTTTCAAAGTAGTCAAATATGTGTCACACATTTCCATGAACGACTACAGTAATGAAAATAGATTATAAACTATAGATGCAGATGGGAGACTATAAAATATGACCAGTATCACACACATAACCTAAATGTCAAACAAGTTTTGTTTTTTTTATAAAAATAAACAACAATTAGCGTAGGAATACATGACGAAAAATAGTCCCCTCTTCATATTTTATTGAAATATTGGTGTTATAATTTATAATAAACTCAGCAAAATATGAATTTCATTGTTGTAATCAAATAAAACATCCTTAAATTATGTAGATTTATGAAAATAGCGCAACTTTTTTGAAACAATATATCATGAAACATATAATGTTTTATACCTACATTTGTAGACAAAAGTCCAGAGTTTTGTAATCAATTTTAAAAAGCTAATTTTATTTACAAATTATACATGAACATAATTTTCAAAGTAGTAAAATGTGTCACACATTCCCATGAACGACTACAGTAATGCAAATCATTTGTATATTTATAAATATGATCGTTTATAACGTACTAAGATTATTTTTCATTTGAATTTACAGTTTTTGAGAAACAAATAAAAATATACCAAAAAGTATGTTTTTTATTTGTAAAAACTGTAAATACAAATTGAAAATAAACTTAGTATGTTATAGACGAGCATATTTACAAATGTACAAATTATTTTCATTACTGTAGTCGTTCATGGGAATGAGAGACACAGTATCAAACTAGACTTCAACGAATATTTTTTTATAGTTTAATGTTTCATCCTTTTCATCCGCATATATAAATACTAGAATGTTCAAAGACCTTACTGTAATAATTGTTTTGTTATTCGATAAGAATAATTGTAAGAAATAATTTATTCAAATTTGAATTTGCGAAAGAAATGTCATGGGAGTGAACGAACCCAGCCTGTGACATTGCAATGTACAAGTCACTGTAAAAAATCAATGAAATTTTGACGGATGGAGGATGTTGGACCATAAGGAACATGAAAATAAATAAAGAATACAGAAATTGCTGTTTTTTAAAAAAATAATAAAGGATTTGTTTTTCGACGCGTATGTTTGAACTTAAATAAAATTTATGTGTAGTTCATTTTTATTATTCACATAGTTTATTTACCTTGATACACAAATAACTTTAATAATAATGAATGTACCTATTCTTATAAAAATTTGACAATTTGCGGGTGTGTTCCTTTAACTTTCGACTAGATACAGAATCAAACAAATAATAAAAATAATTTCCCTATATTATAATTCGTAGTAACAGACATCCAGTGCACATTTTCGTCAAACGGTGGCAGCAGCAGCGGCGGAGTTCCTCTATCATCCACAGTGTCTCGAGACTCCATTCTAGCTCGATTAAAAAAGCCCGAGGGATTCAAAGGGGCCCCATTATTTGCTGACGACCGCGGCGTCGACCCAGAGTCTGACCCCGCGTGTCAAATCCGTCCCGAACGCATGGACCAAAGTGGATTAATGTACAATTTAAAAATTACTGATTTCAGTCGATGTGGAGTACTCAAAAGAAATGTGCGTAGATATATTTTTAAGCATTAAAGGATGGAAATGAATGTTTGAATGTGTGTAGGGTTTCGTACATGTGAGAATCTGGTTTCCTCAGTTTCCTGGGGTGGTTATGCAGTCTGATCAGGAATTGATTATTATGTGTAAACCACCAGAACCAACCATCATTGAAAATAAAGCGGCAGGATTTGCAGGAAGTTTGTAAGTGTTGCAAATCTGGGTGAAACCATAGTTTACGGCTGTGAAGTTAGCTACGGGTCGGCAATGATTTTTTGTAGATTTGACAGTTTGGGGGGCAAGTCAAACAAAAACCTAATAAATTTGCATTCTAAAAATGCTGTTGAACAAATTCGTGTTTATTTAACCTCAAAACTAAAATAAATCAGGGTTTCTTGCTGTTTTAAATTGTTTTTCTTTAACTATAACCTGCAAAAGAAACTACTGCAGCTAACTTCTCTCGTGGCCGTAAACTACCTAAACTTAAAACTCCCTAACGAACATTTCCGATTTCAAGTCCGCATGGGGCGCGGGTGTCGGGGGTGGTAGAAGAAACCCCCGGTCGTTTAGAATATGAAGTCGCCCTGTATAAAGAAGCCCCCGCAGCTAGAATCACCAACTCGTCGGGGAGTGAACTCCCGGTGGACCAGGCCGTACCCATAGGCACTAAGCTACAACTTCGAGCCCGGATTAACCCGGATTCGGCGTGGAAGTACGTTAAATTGATGGAGGTTACCGTTAGTCCGGACCCGGATGATCCGCACATGGCAGGCTCCGTCGCTCTTGTCAAAGATGGGTGAGTTTTATTGTAATTATATGTTGTGCCAAAATGTATGCTATACTCAAAATGATTTTGGAGAAGACGCACTTACCCAAACCCTCTATTGCCTTTGAAAATGTATCTTTACAAGTTACTATTTGACAGCTACATTGTAAAAATTTTACTAGTAAACAAGGTCAACAATGCACGTTGCCACAGTAATGCTTCCAAGGCTTATACGAAATCATTTAAAATAATTTTTGACAGAACAATTGTGTGCAACTGACAGGACTTTGTTATAATTTTTATTTTTATTTACAAATGAGTAACTAGTAAAATGTTGTACAATATACGCAAGGTAACTGTTTTACATTGCTTGTAATGTAAATAACTATATACATACATATTATAAAACACTGGATCACGAGGAGCACAAATTTTAACAACACCGTAAAGTCTGACAGTCAAGTGACAGTTCGATATGAATGTTGTATGTAAACGTGATCATTTTCCAATAGCAACAACATAGCGAACAAAAAATGAACTAGAATTATTTTTAATAATTTAAAATTCCATTAAATGAATAAAATTGACTATAAAATCACTGTACATTGCATTAATATATGCTTTTCTAAATGCTAGTATTTTTTACGTCGTTTTATTTTAAACATTAACATACCTCAATTTAGTTATTTTTCACTTTATAAAGTTACTAGTAAGCTGTCACATTTTTCATGTTTTCTGTCAAATTTAATTCATGTCAACACAATTCATTTTAATATAAATAATATATTAATATCTATACATAATTCGTAGAAAATTTCGAATTTTTGTAAAATGTTTTTTCAGATACCATTTTTTATCTTTTTTAAAATATTTCAAATAACATTATTCCAAATACTACGTAACGTTTTCTGGAATATTTTTCACTTTGTAAAGTTTTTTTTCAGGTTGATGACGTTTCTCCAAAATAATTTTGAGTATAGTAAACAACAAACATTT
The DNA here is from genome assembly GCA_963942605.1 of Poecilus cupreus. Taxonomy (NCBI): domain Eukaryota; kingdom Metazoa; phylum Arthropoda; class Insecta; order Coleoptera; family Carabidae; genus Poecilus; species Poecilus cupreus. The sequence goes on from OZ012731.1 coordinate 92,163, forward strand.
TTTTTTTTTTTGAAGATTATTTCATTTATTACAAATCTGACCAATCAGAATGTCTCATTTTCCATTGTTGTGCATTTTAGATGTGATGCTGTTTAATCGCGATTAAATTGATGCAAATTTTGAACATTTTGAAGGCATATTTAGCCGGATAATTAGTTGCAGAAGCAAAATACTTACATGTTCTTTACCTGTACTGGTATTCTATGTCTTTAAACCTGCTGAATTATTCAATTCAAGCTATTTTTATTTATTAATTTTTGACATTTATTTGACAAATAAAAAGAAAAACAATCAATTTGCTATGGTTACAATATAACAATACAATTTTATGGTGTTTTTTGTTTATGAGTGTACCGATTTATTTATGTGAAAATGTGTCAAAATCAACGTTTTACTACAATTTCTTCGGCAAGTATTAAAGTTTATACTATGAATTCATGAAATAATCTTGACATATACCCCTCGTGCTAAAGAATTGTGAGTTTTAACAACAAACATTTCGTATATTAATTACAATTAATGAATAAATAATAAAAGGAAATCAAAAGTGACTAGAGTCATTGCCGTAAAAAAAATTTGTTTACTGTAAATTAAAGGCTGTTATTATAAATAACCTTGTTTACTTTTTCTCCTAATTAGTATTGGTGATTAATTGTTCATCGGATGATGTTTTTTAATCAATTTACTACGTCATTAAAGCTGATAATTATTATATATTACGTGACGTGTTAGTTGCGTTTAAAATACTGACATTTATTTATTTTAAGAAATTCAACTAATCGGATTCATTTATTCATTGTTACAAATGTTTTTAAATAATATAAATTAGTACATTTTGATAATTCAAGACAATTCGTATAAACAAAAACGTGAATACTAAATTGAAATTTAGTTAGTCCACATAGTTTATTTTTATTGTTGTTTTATAATCAGGATATTTCTATTGTTGTAATCAGCCATTTTCTCTTTCAAATACTTTAGGAATGTTTGACAGCGCAAATTTATTTTCAAACAATTCATTTCTATTGTTGTTTTACAAGGATATTTCTATTGTTGTAATCAGACATTTTTATCATTCAATCAAATACTTTAGGAATATTTAACAGCGCAAATATATTTTCAAACAATTGTTTTTATTGTTGCTATGTAATCAGGATATTTCTATTGTTGTAATCAGCCATTTTTATAATTCAAATACTTTAGAAATGTTTGACAGCGCAAATTTATCTTCAAACAATTTATTTTTATGGTTTTTAATAATATAAATTAGTACATTTTGATAATTCAAGACAATTCGTATAAACCAAAACGTGAATACTAGAATATAATTTAATTAATCCACATAGTTCATATATTTTATTTGTTTTTATGGTAATTAAAATTAAATATTTAGATTAGTAACGTGTAATCAGAGAAATATTTATAAATATATTTCTGAAAAGAACCGGAGGTTAATAGTGAGTAATGAGTTATTTCAGATAATTTTTTTCGAGTAAACAAAGATAAGATAAAGTTTGAATTATTTATTAATGAAATTATACCCACTTAGTATTTTGTAATTAGGTTTCTTTTGAACAGCTTATCATAATTCTTACTATGATACGATACGTGTTACAATAATTACAGTTATTACAATTAATAATGCGATATAATAATACACACATATATTACGTAATTTATTGATGATTATTCTAGTTGCCGTAACCGCGATTTCGCCTCCATTATTCCTCACCAACCCGCCCGGTACCGCGACCGACACAACGAAGTCTTCCTCGACTTCGAAGCGTTTCTCTTAAGCACAATGAAAGAACGTTCAACACTTTGGATCCACTCACAGATCAAGGCTTGTATGGATGCTGCAGATTGTCAACCAGACTTCTGTTTAGATTTATTTGAGCCCTCGGGGCACGGCAAGCGCAGGAAACGTGAGCTGGCACTTACGAATCATGCGTCACAGCAGCCCCGGTCCGAGAAGTACACGCACAAGTATAATGACACTACGCAGTATACGAAGTTTAAGGAGAATATTGAATATACTGTTCTTATGCCTGGAGGTAATACACTATTTATTTTTATTGTTATGTAATCAGGATGTTTCTATTGTTGTAATCTGACATTTTTTATTTCAATCAAATAATTTAGGAATGTTTGACAGCGAAAATTTATTTTCAAACAATTGTCTTTTCTTGTTGCTATGCAATCAGAAGATTTCTATTGTTGTAATCAGACATTTTCTCTTTCAAAAAAATTTAGGAATGTTTTACCTGACAGTGCAAATATATTTTCAAACAATTCATTTTTATTGTTGTTTACAATCAGGATATTTCTATTGTTGTAATCTGACATTTTTTATTTCAATCAAATACTTTAGGAATGTTTGACAGCGAAAATTTATTTTCAAACAATTGTCTTTTCTTGTTGCTATGCAATCAGAAGATTTCTATTGTTGTAATCAGCCATTTTTTCTTTCAAATACTTTAGGAATATTTGACCTGACAGCTCAAATTTATTTTCAAACAATTAATTTTTAATTAGGATATTTCTATTATTGTAATCAGCCATTTACTCTTTCAATCAAATACTTTAGGAATGTTTGACAGCGCAAATATATTTTCAAACAATTCAATTTTTATTGTTGCTATGTAATCAGGATATTTCCATTGTTGTAATCAGACATTTTTATCATTCAATCAAATACTTTAGGAATGTTTGACAGCGAAAATTTATTTTCAAACAATTAATTTTTAATTAGGATATTTCTATTGTTGTAATCAGCCATTTACTCATTCAATCAAATACTTTAGGAATGTTTGACAGCGCAAATTTATTTTCAAACAATTCAATTTTTATTGTTGCTATGCAATCAGGATATTTCCATTGTTGTAATCAGACATTTTTATCATTCAATCAAATACTTTAGGAATGTTTGACAGCGCAAATATATTTTTAAACCATTTATTTTTATTGTTTTACAATCAAGATATTTCTATTGTTGTAATCAGCCATTTTCTCTTTCAATCAAATATTTTAGGAATGTTTGACAGCGCAAATATATTTTCAAACAATTCATTTTTATTGTTGTTCTACAATCAGGATATTTCCATTGTTGTAATCAGACATTTTCTCTTTCAAACACTTTAGGAATATTTGACCTGACAGCTCAAATTTATTTTCAAACAATTAATTTTTAATTAGGATATTTCTATTGTTGTAATCAGCCATTTACTCTTTCAATCAAATACTTTAGGAATGTTTAACAGCGCAAATATATTTTCAAACAATTCAATTTTTATTGTTGCTATGCAATCAGGATATTTCCATTGTTGTAATCAGACATTTTTATCATTCAAATACTTTAGGAATGTTTGACAGCGCAAATATATTTTCAAACAATTCATTTTTATTGTTGCTATGTAATCAGGACATTTCTATTGTTATAATCAGCCATTTTTATCATTCAAATACTTTAGGAATGTTTGACAGCGCAAATATATTTTCAAACAATTGTTTTGTATTGTTGTCAATCAATCAATACATTGTTGCAATCTTTTGCTGTAGTCTTTTACGTCACTCACATATTAATTAGTTATTAACATATACGTAAGTTACTACGCAAAAGATTCCAACACGTAATCAAAAAACTTCTAGAATCTGCATATTTAAAATAACTAATTTATCGATTTACATACCAAACTTTTAAATCAATTAAACATGACATATTTTAAAAACAACAAAAACCGGTATTTTTTTACGAAATCAAATCCGGAAAAATAACAAATATACGACAATCAAATACGATTTTCAGAATTTTATCACCGCACAGCCGTCATGGAAAATTCTTGCAACACATTCCTAACTATCGCAGCGATTCTGGGCTGCTTGCTGTTCTTATCAGCGTTCCTGATGTGTTGGCTGGCCACGCGGCTGCACTCCGCTGTCATGGGCAACGCCTCCGAGAAATCCATCGATCGTTTAGTGAGAGAACACTCCCGCAGGTACTCCACCGGCAGAGACAACTCGGGGTACACGGGCAGAGCCACCACGCAGTAATATATACGATGTTACGTGTTTAATATTTTGTAAAACTGTCATGCAAAAATAAGAAACAGCAAAAGAAAAATGATCGGTGTGATTATAAATTAATGCATATTTATTAGTAGTATTTATTAAATCAGTATTTTCGTGTAGCTATTTATTGTACATATTATTTATTTATTTATTATAATTTATTTGTATCATTGGAATTATTGGGTCCTATGTTTTGATGTAAAATGAATTCATTTACAATTGAAATGAACGTGTACATAAAAGTTTTGCATCAGGCGTAGTTTAAATTCATTTGGTTGGGTTTAATTAAACGTAGACGTATTTTTATATTGTACCTGTAGAATTTACAATAAACGAAATATTAACTAATCTTACCTATTTTTTTTGTAACAAAATCTTGTAATAGTTATTTGTCAAACAGGAATTCGAACTTGAGTGGAAGAAGAGCTTTCCTCTCGTGTTGGACACAACATTTTTTCACGACATGTTTCTAAAAACGATTTACTCAGACCTAAAATACACTTTGAGAACACAACTGACAGATTGAAACGTTAAAAGTTAGGTTATCAGACACAAGGCGGTGTAGCAGTGTTGCCAATGGACCAATCTTAAATATCATTAATAGGTTGTCAAATTGTGATTTATTAAGAAAAAGAAAAATATAAGACATAATTGTAAGATAATTTAAAGAATGTATATCACTAAAATAAGGATTTTCAATAAAATTAGGAATTTATTTATTATTTTTATAATAATTTTTTTGTAAATAACACTCATATTGGTAACACTTCTATATTTTCCTCTCTAGAGAGGAACAACACATTTTCCTCACTATTTCGGGAAAAGAACGGTGGGGTTTCCTACCATGTCGTGAAAAATAGTTATTTGTATCACAAGGTTTGAGAGTGCGAGTATATTTTGATAGGACGAGCCGTAGGCGAGTCCTACAAATACGAGCACTCGCAAAATAGTTTCCAACCGAGGGATACACAAGATTTTTCGCGCCAACATTTATGTAATTTTAATTTATTACTCATTTTCTTAATGACAGGGAATTTTTTTATGTTGCTAACTTCACAATATTTGAATGTCAATTATGTTTATTTTCCAATATCATACCCAAAAATATCTTCATATTTGTATTTTACACTGCAAATTCAATTATAATTACTAACAAATATATTTAAAATCCATAAATATTCTGTTTTCTTGTATTGCAAATACTCAATTGTAGATATATTGCCATATATTTTTATGTCAATGTAATACTTTGACATTTCTAGCGTCAGAAGTTAGCTAAAATTAGTCAAATGATGCCAACATATAACCATAAAAAGTTAGCAATTTTTGTCGAACTGGTCCGACAAAAACATGATTTCCGACCGATTTAGAGATATGTAATTGTATTAATGTCGGACGGCGGCGCGAAATAGTTATTTACATACCAAATGCGGGAACCGAGTTCACGCAAGAGGTTTGTACAATATTTTCTGTACGAAAAGTATAAAACTAATAACAGTCCATAAAAAAAAATTAAGTTCTTCAAGGAGTTATTTTGATAATTGTCAAAGTTGCACTATCAATAAATATAAACACAAATTAATTTGTCTAAAATATTAGAAAACAATTAAAATATTTATAATATTTACCGTCTTCACTTGTAAAATTATTATATTTCTTATTTATATTGAGATAACTAACATTACATTTGTAGGTTATGTATTTTGCAGCTGTCATATCGGGCAGATTTTATTGCCAACATTGGTAACCAAATGCACTAAATTTGTTATTTTTAAATTCAATTTCATTCTTATTCCATCATTGTTTATATTAATATTATGTAAAGGAATGTTTGAAATACTTTATTATTTTATTATAAATATAATTTATTAATAAACGCTTTAGAAATAGGAATGTTTTCGTCGAAATTTCCCGGTTGTTTATCTGGTGGAGACCTGGGAAATGGACATTTCGGACGTTGCTTAGGCAACGCTAATCAACACATTTCAATGATGAGAACAAAATAGTTATTTACATACCAAATGCGGGAACGCTTGGTTCCCGGATGAGTGTTTGGCGGCGCGAGCTTGCGAGCGCTGCCATAGAACGAATCCGGGAACCGAGTTCACGCAAGAGGTTTGTACAATATTTTTTGTACGAAAAGTATAAAACTAATAACAGTCCATACAAAGAAATGAAGTTCTTCAAGGAGTTATTTTGATACTTGTCAAAGTTGCACTATAAATATAAACACACAAATTAATTTGTCAAATATATTAGAAAACAATTAAAATATTTATAATATTTACCGTCTTCACTTGTAAAATTATTATATTTCTTATTTATATTGAGATAACTAACATTACATTTGTAGGTTATGTATTTTGCAGCTGTCATATCGGGCAGATTTTATTGCCAACATTGGTAACCAAATGCACTAAATTTGTTATTTTTAAATTCAATTTCATTCTTATTCCATCATTGTTTATATTAATATTATGTAAAGGAATGTTTGAAATACTATATTTTTTTATTATAAATATAATTTATTAATAAATGCTTTAGAAATAGGAATGTTTTCGTCGAAATTTCCCGGTTGTTTATCTGGTGGAGACCTGGGAAATGGACATTTCGGACGTTGCTTAGGCAACGCTAATCAACACATTTCAATGATGAGTACAAAAAGATTATTACAGAACTCATTTCATAGCAATTATGTAAAAAGTGACATTTCAAAACGTCGTAAAGTTAGGTTAAATTGAACTTTACAAAACGGAATTAGATAAATAAAAATACATATTTATGTAGCGGTGAGGTAATAAATAAAAAAATAAAAAGTAGAATAGAACACATTATTTATTGAAATATATAAATGCAACTCAACTATCAACAATATTGAAAAACCGTTCAGTGCAGTGATGATAAAATTTCCTATGTACAAATAAAAATACAATCACAAGATCCGATAAAATTTACTGATATAAAATCTAAACAGATCATCACAATGCGTTAAATAAATTAAACTTCAAGCTTGACTAGCAGCTCTGTAAGTAATCCTGGGTGCTTTAAGTGACAATTTTAGCTTTATTCAGCGCTTCGATGGCGGCGATTTCCTTTTTCTCTTTCTTGAGATTCCGTTCTTCAAACTCCAGACGGTTGCGAATGATGCGTTCCACGATTTTGTCGGTGGTCATGTCGTTGTGTGAGTCGACGAGCATGAATTTACCCTGGTTTTTGGGTTCTGTGTACGGGTCGGAGCCGTCCACGTCAGGCATGATGGGTGTGTGGCCGTGGATCACCATGTCCACGTGGAAATGGTCCATTAGGTCAGAGGTTACGGAGTACGGCGCGCCGATTACCACTTCTGATACGTACTACAATCAAATTATTGTTCATTGTTGTGATTTGTTTTTCAACTGATTTTGTTACTAATTGGGCCAATCAGAATATCACATTTTTCATTGTTGTGTATTTTAGATGTGATGTTGTTTAATCGCTAGCTTTTATAAGCAAATTTTGAACATTTTGGAGGTCAGAGAACATTATTTATTATTTGTTATACTTTTTAAAAAAAGTTATACAAATTTAGATCATTTCAGTGACATATTATTGATTATTTCACTCATTACCAATATGACCAATCAGAATGTCTTATTTTCCATTGTTGTGCATTTTAGATAAGTGAAGCTAGCTTTTATATGCAAATTTGGAACATTTTGAAGGCATATTTAGCCGGATAATTAGTTCTTTACCTTTACTGGTATTCTATGTCTTTAAACATGCTGAATTATTCATTTCAAGCTATTTTTATTTATTAATTTTTGACATTTATTTGACAAATAAAAAGAAAAACAATCAATTTACTATGGTTACACTATAACAACATAATTTTATAGTGCTTTTTGTTTATGAGTGTACCGATTTATTTATGAAAAAACTTAATAAATTAATGAGATAATATTTTGATTGCTTCTCAAAATTCATAAACGAGGAATTTCAGGACAATTAGTTTTAATTGAACAGTAATTATTTGGGAAAGATTTGACATTTATTTCATTTATTACCAATTTGACCAATCAGAATGTCTCATTTTCCATTGTTGTGACGTTGTTTAATCGCCATTAAATTGTATGCAAATTTTGAACATTTTGAAGGCTTATTTATCCGGATAATTAGTTCTTTACCTTTACTGGTATTCTATGTCTTTAAACATGCTAAATTATTCTTTTCAAGCTATTTTATTTATTAATTTTTGACATTTATTTGACAAGTAAAAAGAAAAACAAACAATTTGCTATGGTTACAATATAACAACATAATTTTATAGTGCTTTTTGTTTAGGAGTGTACCGATTTATTTATTTGAAAATGTGTCAAAATCAACGTTTTAATACAATTTCTTTGACAAATATAATTGAATCGATTAAATTCTTAGCACTCGTGATAGAATTTTTGTATATAAATAACAAACCACCTCAAAACATACTACAACCAAATCATTGTTCATTGTTGTGCTGTATATTTTTCATTACAAATTTGACCAATCAGAATGTCACATTTTTCATTGTTGTGCATTTTAGATGTGATGTTGTTTAATCGCGATTAAATTGAAGGAAATTTTGAACATTTTGAAGGCATATTTAGCCGGATAATTAGTTGCAGAAGCAAAATACTCACATGTTCTTTACCTTTACTGGTATTCTATGTCTTTAAACATGCTGAATTATTCATTTCAAGCTATTTTTATTTATTAATTTTTGACATTTATTTGACAAGTAAAAAGAAAAACAATCAATTTGCTATGGTTACAATATAACAACATAATTTTATGGCGCTTTTTGTTTATGAGTGTACCGATTTATTTATGTGAAAATGTGTCAAAATCAACGTTTTACTACAATTTATTCGGCAAGTATTAAAGTTTATGCTATAAATTCATGAAATAATAACAAACCACCTCAAATTTGAAGCCTACACTTTTATTTATATGTCAAAATTGTGTGATCTCACACCTGTCAAAATATTTTGTTGATTTATTTACTAACGTTTTTGTATCTCATATTTTTGTAAACCAATTAAAATATCCTTTCCATGTTTAAAAAAATGTGCACAGCTTTTCCAAATTAATCAAGATATGAATGTGTAGATAATAATGATTATTTACCTTGCACGCTAAAACACTCAAAACTCGTTCATGTACATTCATAATGGGGTAGTTGCTGCCTTTGTATCTGTTCACAACCGGATCTGTGTGTAGCCCCACTATTAGATAATCGCCGTGTTTGCTGGCCGCCTCCAGGAAGTCCAAATGTCCTACATGGAACAAATCAAACGCGCCCGCAACGTAGATCACGCGGTCTTCCGGTAAGGGCGACTTCCCGTCCGAGAACTGGATGATTTTTTGTGTGGTGGGTAAAAACTGAGAGCAGCCGGTCCAAGGAGACCGCGCAGAAGAATCTTGACCAAGTTTCGACGAATGTTCCTTTCCCACATCGTATTCAAGGGCACCGCGTCGAAAATGTTGGCGCGTTAATAATAACATTCGACCTACAAGATCAGTTGTGGAAACACCCGCTGTTCTTTGTACTTCTCTACAAATTTAATTGGTCAATTAAGTGATTAGTAGAATGATTTACGTTTATTAAGTCTTACTTATAACGTCCAGCAGTCTTAACTAAATGATAAGTGTCAACTCCGTCCGCTGTCATTGTAATGTCATCACCGTGTACACAAAAATCACAATTATATTTATCCAGTGTCTCTAATGTAGTGACGTATGGGGCTCCTTCGACCACTTCATCCACCCATTTGATGCCTTTGACCATTTTGTAGCGTTCTTCTTGTGTAAAAACCGGCGGTCCTTTATGTTTTGATATTTCTTCGTCATTGTGAATGCCAACAATTAATTTATCACCCAGTGCTTTTGCTTGTCGTAATGAATTTGCGTGTCCGAAATGCACCATATCATAACTAGAAATTCATTCCATTAAAACCAACGAAATGACACATCGATATGAGCTATGAGGTTAAGTTACTCACCAGCCGTCACACCACACACGAACCGTAGAATCTCCGTTTTGCAACTTCATTTCGCTCATGCCACTCCAACACCGCACACTTAACTGACTCTGAATTGCACTTTCGCGTCTATTTAAAAAATCATACAGCCGTTGTTCGCTGTTATCACCGGCGCCGGATTTGTATCAATGGAATGGAGTGAGTTGCAACGCCCCTTTGAAACATCAGGCCACTTACTTCGTCCCTGCCGCACCAACACTGCTACGTGGATCGATCCGCGCTACACTTTAACTTTATTTCATTTCATTGGCTCGAATCACAACAATAAATCACTCAAATTCCTGTCAAACTCATTTTTATTTCACAAAATAAACGAAACTATTTATTTCAATAAATAACACAACTTATTCTAATCTAAAGCTTCGGCTACACCACCAGCAGTATTAGCAAAATATTTCATTGGCTCGCATCACAACAATAATCATTCAAATTCCTGTCAAACTTATTTTTATTTCACAACAGGAACGAAACAATTTATTTCAATAAATAACACAAATAAATAACACAACTAATTCTAATCTTTAGCATCGGCTACGCCCCCAGCAGTAATAGCAAAATATTTAATTTATTGGCTCACATCACAACAATAAATAATTTAAATTTCTGTCAAACTTATGCCGAATTTATTTTAAATTTATCTTTTTTAAATGTATCATTCACGGAATATTAAATTAAATGAAAATGAATGCATGTACCAAAGCACGTCATGTGTCACATTTAAGTCTATTAATCTTAAAAATTGGCATGGCAAATACACAAATAGTTAAGCGATTTATGCTTTGCAAGCATGGAGTTTTTAAAATAGGGATCATGATCATATACAAGTGATTTTGTGTTCTATCATATCATTTTATTATTTGAAAATGAAGAAACGAAGAGTTTTGTCGTTTGTTCAACAATCAGATTTTGCGGGGAAAAAGATTTCTTCAATAATCAATAGTTATATCACGAGTGCTAAGAATTTAATCGATTAAATTTGACATGTCTAGCTTATGCAAAAAATTTTGCTTAAAAAGTGTTTGAGTACATAATAATTTGAAAAAATCCCGAGACCGCAGCTCGAGGGGTTTTATCTTAAATTCTTTAGCACAAGGGGTATATGTCAAGATTATTTCATGAATTCATAGCATAAACTTCAATATTTGGCAAAGAAATTGAACTAAAACGTTGATTTTGACACATTTTCACATAAATAAATCGGTACACTCATAAACAAAAAGCACCATAAAATTATGTTGTTATATTGTAACTATAGCAAATTGATTGTTTTTCTTTTTATTTGTCAAATAAATGTCAAAAATTTGTAAATAAAAATAGCTTGAATTGAATAATTCAGCATGTTTAAAGACATAGAATAGCAGTAAAGGTAAAGAACATGTAAGTATCTTGCTTCTGCAACTAATGATCCGGCTAAATATGCCTTCAAAATTTTCAAAATTTGCATATAAAAGCTAGCTTCACTTATCTAAAATGCACAACAATGGAAAATGAGACATCCTGATTGGTCAAATTTGTACTAAGTGAAATAAATGTCAAAACTTTCCCAAATAATTACTGTTCAATTAAAACTAATTTTCCTGAAATTCCTCGTTTAAGAATTTTGAGAAACAATCAAAATATTATCTCATTAATTTATAAAGTTATTTCATAAATAAATCGGTACACTCATAAACAAAAAGCACCATAAAATTATGTTATATTGTAACTATAGCAAATTGATTGTTTTTCTTTTTATTTGTCAAATAAATGTCAAAAATTTGTAAATAAAAATAGCTTGAATTGAATAATTCAACATGTTTAAAGACATAGAATACCAGTAAAGGTAAAGTTGCTTCTGCAACTAATTATCCGACTAAATATGCCTTCAAAATGTTTAAAATTTGCATATAAAAGATCGCGATTAAACAGCATCACATCTAAAATGCACAACAATGGAAAATGAGACATCCTGATTGGTCAAATTTGTAATAAGTGAAATAAATGTCAAAACTTTCCCAAATAATTACTGTTCAATTAAAACTAATTTTCCTGAAATTCCTCGTTTAGGAATTTTGAGAAACAATCAAAATATTATCTCATTAATTTATAAAGTTATTTCATAAATAAATCGGTACACTCCTAAACAAAAAGCACCATATAATTATGTTATATTGTAACTATAGCAAATTTATTGTTTTTCTATTTATTTGTCAAATAAATGTCAAAAATTTGTAAATAAAAATAGCTTGAATTGAATAATTCAGCATGTTTAAAGACATAGAATACCAGTAAAGGTAAAGTTGCTTCTGCAACTAATGATCCAGCTAAATATGCCTTCAAAATGTTCAAAATTTGTCAATTTAATCGCGATTAAACAACATGCTGCTTTATCTAAAATGCACAACAATGGAAAATGAGACATTCTGATTGGTCAAGTTTGTAATGAATGAAATAATCCTTTGAAATCTATTTTACTACATTTTATTTTTGAATAAAATTTCTTTTTTCATATTTCTGACCAATTTTACGTAAGTCAAATTATCTATATATTATTTATATTTTAGCAATGATATAAAATATAACCTATAATCACAAACGTCAAAATTTTTCTTTTTCATTTAAAAGATAAAGTTGGTTACCTTAAATTAAATAAATAACACAACTAATTCTAATCTGTAGCATCGGCTACGCCCCCAAAATATTTCATTTCATCGGCTCACATCACAACAAATAAATAATTCAAATTCCTGTCAAACTTATTTTTATTTCACAACAAGAACGAAACAATTTATTTCAATAAATAACACAAATAAATAACACAACTAATTCTAATCTTTAGCATCGGCTACGCCCCCGGAAGTAATAGCAAAAGTAGCCTCATTTTCCGGTAAATCCGGACTGTCATAAATCTTAGCAATTCTATTTTCACCGCGTCCTTTTTTAAGCGAAAGCCTAGTAGTGGAGGCATGAGCTAAAATATTCCCGCCGATAGGTTTTTTGGGGTCCACCTGAAAAGACAACGTGGCCCCCGGATCAGCTGTCATCTGATTAGTAATAAACACGGCAACGTTGTATTCCTCAGAAATCTTCTGCAGACGAGCTAACATTTGAGCTAGTTTTTGTTGGCGATCTGCAAGTTCACCTCTACCGCTGAAATCAACTCGAAACAAAGCCATGATGGAATCGACAATTAATAGTTTAAAGACGCCGCCCTCCTCGTGGAATTTCGCGGCTACGTAGTCCAGGAGTTCGTATTGGTGCTCGGAAGTGTACGCACGTGCGTATAATACGTTGTCTAACACTGCGTTTTGATCTAAATTGAATCGATCTGCGATGCTTCGAAGTCGATCTGGACGGCTGATTAGTTAATAGGAGAAAATATAACCTAACTTATTTGATTTGTGATATATGTGATAAATAAAAGGATACAAAGTGTGTTCAGTGTCTAAAAATATCACTTTTCCTCCGGTGTATCCATTAGGTCCTTGCAGCTGAGCAGTGACACATAAAGTGTGGGATAATTGAGTTTTACCAGTTCGAAATTCTCCAAAAGCTTCAGTAATTGCCATTGACTCAATTCCACCGCCCATTAGTTTACTATTTATAAAAACATCCACTTATTTCCAGAACCATATTATCCATTTTTACTTACTCAAGTTCTTGGCTACCGGTGCTTAAACGGAAAACGCATTTTCGTATATCGCTGACTTCCAAAGCAGTTAAAAATCCACCAGTACAAATTTTCTGACAGGCTTCTTTAATTTTGTCAACTTTTGCTTCGGAGAATCCTTTTATGTTGCACAATTTCTTTTTTGTTGTCATTTGAATCCCTTTGATGGTACATATTCCAGAAGATTTGAGTTTTTTTATATCAGCTACATTTATTCCGTGTTGTTGTAGAATATCTACGTCTTGGAAAAAACTTTCTTCATCTTCGCCGTCAGATAATTGCGATTTTTCCACAAGTTCTTCCATTATTCACAACTTTATATTATTATTTAATAGTTTTAATACTAATAAATATATTTTTATTAGCAACAATGAGAAATGGTGCGACTGTTGCCAGTTATTGTTACTGTTTGTTGACAAATTGTGCTCAATTGTTTGAAATTTTAAATAAAGCGATTTTACTGCCACCTAGTTGTAGATGCTCGAACTATATAGAACAGGATTGTATTTAGAAATTCAAATAAACTGAAATTTTTAATATTAATGTGGTTTTAAATTTGTTTGACAATATTATATTAATAGAAATATAACATATACATAGTTTTATTTGTACATATTTACCTCACATTGTTATTGTTACTGTTTGTTGACAAATTGTCTTCGATTGTTTGAAATTTTAAATAAAGCGATTTTACTGCCACCTAGTTGTAGATGCTCGAACTATATAGAACAGGATTGTATTTAGAAATTCAAATAAACTGAAATTTTTAATATTTATGTGGCTTTAAATTTGTTTAACAATATTATATTAATAAAAAAATATCATAAACATTGTTTTATTTTATATATTTACCTCACTGTTATTTTATAAAATATATTCTATAATAATTATAAGTACGATACTGAATTTTTTTGCCACTGTCAAAAATAGAAATATTTGAAAATTGTCTGTCATGGATGATGGCTTCTTCAAATAAAACTCTAACAGTGTTAACACCAAATGGCAGAAGGCAAAATGTAAAAGTTACCCCAAATAGTACAATTCTACAGGTATTATTACAAAACTAAACTAAGATTGAAACCAGAAACAAATTATAACCTATAATTTCGAAGGTGCTAGAAGAAGTGTGCAAGAAACAAGGCTTCAAAGCTGAGGAATACGATCTCAAACACCATAACAATGTTCTGGACGTGTCATCAATTATCCGGTTTTCCGGATTACCAAATAACGCGCAGTTGGAAATGTGTCCGATCCAAAGAATTCGTTCGGAAAATCCTGTAACTCTAGGACTCCAACTGGAAAGTGGAACTAGACTTACTGGAGATTATTTTCCAAACGAAAATTTGTGGAATATTTTAACCCAACTTTGCCCCAACGAAATCAAAGTAGAAGAAAATCCGGTAGTTATTTATATGCGAACGGAAGTTTATGGTTTAGATGCTTTAAAAAGTACAACTTTAAAAAGTCTTGGGTTAACTGGAGGACGAGCGATGCTTAGACTGATTCACAGGTTAGAAAATATTAATTAATTTAATGGTTGAAATATTTGACAGTTATTTTTAGAAAGCCTGAAGCTTTACGTACTCAGGCTAATGTTTCAGCTCCTCTGCCTTCAAAACCAGTGGAAGAAAAACCCTACGTTAGAAAATTACAAAAAATCGAACCTGAAAAAGTTCCTGAAATTAAAAATGAACCGAAGACTGAAAATACAGCGAAAAATATTCAAACTAAAGAAAATAAATCTAATATTAACGATTTTATCAAAAAGGAAAAGTCAAAAAATGCTGGTGATTCACAAAATAAAACTACAACAATCGTTGAACCTGAGATGGAAGATGAAATTGTGTTTGTAAGTAAAATTATTTCATTTATTACAAATTTGACCAATCAGAATGTCTCATTTTCCATTGTTGCGCATTTTAGATGTTATGTTGTTTAATCGCGATTAAATTGAAGCAAATTTTGAACATTTTGAAGGCATATTTAGCCGGATAATTAGTTGCAGAAGCAAAATACTTACATGTTTTTTACTTTTACTCGTATTCTATGTCTTTAAACATGCTGAATTATTCATTTCAAGCTATTTTTATTTATTAATTTTTGACATTTATTTGACAAGTAAAAAGAAAAACAAACAATTTGCTATGGTTACAATATAACAACACAATTTTATAGTGCTTTTTGTTTATGAGTGTACCGATTTATTTATGTGAAAATGTGTCAAAATCTAAGTTTTAGTTCAATTTCTTCGATAAATATCGGTAAGATTCTTAAAATTAATTTATTTATAATCTAATGAGATAATATTTTGATTGTTTCTCAAAATTCCTGAACGAGGATTTTCAGGTAAATTAGTTTTAATGGAACAGTAATTATTTGGGAAAGTTTTGACATTTATTTTATTCATTACCAATTTGACCAATCAGAATGTCTCATTTTCCATTGTTGTGTATTTTAGATTGATGTTGTTTAATCGCGATTAAATTGAAGCAAATTTTGAACATTTTGAATGAATATTTAGCCGGATAATTAGTCGTAGACGCAAAATACTTACATGTTTTTTACCTTTAGTAGTATTCTATATCTTTAAACATGCTGAATTATTCATTTCTAGCTATTTTTATTTATTTTTTGACATTTATTTGACAAGTAAAAAGAAAAACAATTTTTGCTATGGTTACAATATAACAACACAATTTTATAGTGCTTTTTGTTTATGAGTGTACCGATTTATTTATGTGATTATTTTTGACGTTTCTTTAAACCAATGAAATACTTTGTTTTATGTCACGTGTGAGAATAATGCTCGTGATTTATTTCCGGCAATATTATTTGTAGCTTTTTTGTTTTTGTATATCTTTAAACATGCTGAATTATTAATTTCAAGCTATATTTATTTATTAATTTTTGACATTTATTTGACAAGTAAAAAGAAAAACAAACAATTTGCTATGGTTACAATATAATATCATAATTTTATAGTGCTTTTTGTTTATGAATGTACCGATTTATTTAGTTGAAAATGTGTCAAAATCAATGTTTTAGTACAATTTCTTCGACAAATATTAAAGTTTATGCTGTTTTTTTACAAATTTAGATCATTTCAGTCACATATTATTCAATATTTCTTATAATTTCATTCATAATTTCCTTTCTGAAGTTTCGGGGTTGCAAAATCGTGACGTCATCTTGTAATAGAATGTACAGCACGGCAAAGCGAAATAGGTGTTGATAACTAATAATAATAATAATTACTTATTATTAAAATGAAGACTCCGATAAATTAAATTAGATATTCGTTAATTATAACATTTTTAGACAAAGAGTTTGGGACGTGTTAAAACAAAATGCTTTGTTGTACTATATCTTGTCGCTTGTCGGTAATGTCGGTAGTCTCATTATCACAGCTGTCATCTCAAGTTGCAGTAAACAATTTTCAAATTAAACTTGTGTTTATTATATTTGTTATATTATTTTGCCCAGCTAATATATTTGTAAAAACCTCTCAGTAAATAACAATTAGTGTAGAATATACAGAAAATTTCACCCCATTATTTTGTGTCCATTTTGAGGTACGCTATCTCAAAAACTAAATGAGATAATTAAATTTTGTCTGAAAAATTGGATTCCTTATAGTTTTTAATATGAATACAAAAATTTTGAGATTGATTTGTGCATTGAAAATAATTTTAATGTGATATGACTGAAAAGAGACCAGACATTATTGATTCTTCAGATTCACTTTAGTGTATCTTTACAACTATTAGAGATAATTGAAATCGGTTTGAAAATTTGGATTCTTCAAGGTTTTTTACATATATAAATATGTATTTTAGACTGTTTTGATCAAGAATAAAATATTTATCTAATGGAAACTAAAAATTCAACCGGTCTGCTGGAGCCAAAATATATTTTTCTTCAAAATTTAATAATTGCTACATAATTGCAGTTAACGATTTTCAAATTAAACTTGTGTTTATTATATTTGTTATATTATTTTGTCAATTTGACAGTTGTAGTTCCTCGCTCTCCGCTAGAGCGTGTAGAATTACAAGATGACGTCAAGAAGCGGGAAATTTGAAATGGGATGACAATTTAATAACTAAATGCCTTTTAATATTAAAATCAGTATCTATATTTATAATTTTACTCAAACTAACAGAAAAAAAAATAAAATGAAAAAGGTTTATGACCCCATTCTTAGCTCTATTTATTTTTAAGTTAGGAGAACGAAATGCGCTAGCATTTTCTCTGGACATGGCTCAAACAGTTCCAACAGAATTACCAGATGAATTCTTCGACTTAACCATCAAGGACGCTAAAAAATTAATACGAGATTTGAAGCAAAAACGAATGGAACTGGAAGAAACTCCTCTGCAAACTTCAGCGCTTCGCAATTTGGAACAAGACAAAAAAGTGTTGCGCCATTTGAACCAATATAAACGATCTGTCATCAGGATTCAATTTCCGGATCGAACTGTTTTGCAAGGGACTTTTAAACCGTTGGAAACCATCGAGAATGTTAAAGAATTTGTTATGGAATTTTTAGAAGACTCGAAAAGCAGTTTTCACTTATGTAAGTGATTTTTATTTTTCTCTAAAATGTTAGTATTTTTTTTATAACTGTTTTTACAGATACGACGCCCCCGAAGTTTGTTCTACAATCAGAGACAACTCTGCTGGACGCAGATTGTGTTCCCAGTGCTTTGATTCACTTTGGAATCGATGTTCCTGTCAAAGATAATCAAAGATTTTTGAAACAAACTTTGTATGATCAGTTTACGTCGCCGAGTTTAGCTAGTGTTGCTGCTGTCAAATCTCGGTAAGATACTTCAAATTAATTTATTTATAAACTATCGAAATATTTTGATTGTGTTTCAAAATTCATAAACGAGGAATTTCAGGAAAATTAGTTATAATGGAACAGTAATTATTTGGGAAAATTTTGTGACATTTATTTCATTTATTACCAATTTGACCAATCAGAATGTCTCATTTTCCATTGTTGTGATGTTGTTTAATCGCGATTAAATTGAAGCAAATTTTGAATATTTTGAAGGAATATTTAGCCGGATATTTAGTTGCAGAAGCAACTTTACCTTTACTGGTATTCTATGTCTTTAAACATGCTGAATTATTCATTTCAAGCTATTTTTATTTATTAATTTTTGACGTTTATTTGACAAATAAAAAGAAAAATAAACAAGTTGCTATGGTTACAATATAACAACATAATTTTTTCGTGTTTTTTTGGTTATGTGTGTATCGATTTATTTATGAAAAAACTATAAATTAATGAAATAATATTTTGATTGTTTCTCAAAATTCCTAAACGAAGTATTTTAGGTAAATTAGTTTTGATAAACAGTAATTATTTGGGAAAGTTTTGACATTCATTTCACTTATTACAAAATTGACCAATCAGGATGTCTCATTTTCCATTGTTGTGCTTTTTAGATAAGTGAAGCTAGCTTTTATATGCAAATTTGGAACATTTTGAAGGCATATTTAGCCGGATAATTAGTTGCAGAAGCAAAATACTTACATGTGCTTTACCTTTACTGGTATTCTGTCTTTAAACATGCTGAATTATTCATTTCAAGCTATTTTTATTTATTAATTTTTGACATTTATTTGACAAATAAAAAGAAAAATAAACAAGTTGCTATGGTTACAATATAACAACATAATTTTTTCGTGTTTTTTTGGTTATGTGTGTATCGATTTATTTATGAAAAAACTATAAATTAATGAAATAATATTTTGATTGTTTCTCAAAATTCCTAAACGAGGAATTTCAGGTAAATTAGTTTTAATGGAACAGCAATTATTTGGGAAAGTTTTGACATTTATTTCACTTATTACAAATTTGACCAATCAGAATGTCTCATTTTCCATTGTTGTGCATTTTAGATGTGATGTTTAATTGAAGCAAATTTTGAACATTTTGAAGGAATATTTAGCCGGATAATTAGTTGCAGAAGCAAAATACTTACATGTTCTTTACCTATACTGCTATTTTGTCTTTAAACATGCTGAATTATTCATTTCAAGCTATTTTTATTTATTAATTTTTGACGTTTATTTGACAAATAAAAAGAAAAATAAACAAGTTGCTATGGTTACAATATAACAACATAATTTTATGGTGCTTTTTGTTTATGAGTGTACCGATTTATTTATGTGAAAATGTGTCAAAATCAACGTTTTACTACAATTTCTTCGGCAAGTATTAAAGTTTATGCTATGAATTCATGAAATAATCTTGACATATAACCCTCGTGCTAAAGAATTGAATCGATTAAATTATTAACACTCGTGATATAACTATTGAATATGTGAAAATGATTATTCCCACATTGAAAATGAATAAATATCCAAAAGTTTACACTAAACACGAAAATAACACGAATAAAAAACAAATAAAATTCATATTCCGTAATGGCGTTCTGATATGTTTTCCTATTTGGGTGACAGCTAGTATGCGACAAGAGAGCCATCTACATTTGGTTTTTTTCGCGAATACACGTTTTGGAAATTTTGTAATTAATACAAATTACTTTACAAACTATTGAGATAATATTCTGATTGTTTCTCAAAATTCCTGAACGAGGAATTAGTTTTAATGGAACAGTAATTATTTGGGAAAGTTTTGACATTAGTTAAAATATTTCAAAAATAAAATTGTCCCATTGATTTGAAGTACCATTGCTCATAATAGACAGATTTCATCGTGAAAATAGTGAAAGCGTAATCTAGGGACCCCAAAACGTGCTCAACTCAATAAAATTTGCAGCATTGAAATCCCTAAAGTATGTATAAAAACTATTTCAATGTTGCAGAGGTGTAGAAAGAATTATCCAAAAACCAGAAGAGCCCGATGACATCTCCGACGTAAACCCGTCCCCGATGGACGTGGACGTGAACGTAGGCGCCGGGACGTCCCGCGACGCCGATGCTGACACATCTTACGATGTGCCGCGGCGTATGGTTGAGCCTACGCCCCAAGAAAAAGTCCCCAAATGGTTTAAACCATCCAAATAATCAATGTATTTTGTATTTATTTGTAACTTGTTGCTTTACAGCCTTTTATAATAAATTAAGAATGTAAAGGTGATTTTTGTTACATACAATAAAGATGTTTAATTATTTATTGTTTTTGTTGTTGAATTCGGTGATATTTTTGTGTTCTGCTAAAATTAAACCAGCGAAAAAATGTAAGTATTGGGGTAAAATACAGTTACATATTTATATTTGATATAATTAAATATTTCTGAGTTAAATATTCTGTCTGAATATTTTTATTTTCTCTAAAGTAGTTATAGTTATACCAAGCGCATGTGACTGCCGTTAAATTTCGTTTAAAAATAAAGAATGAGGAAAATAGTAAATAATTCACTATGTATTCTTAGATAATATGGGTTTAAATAAATTTATTTCAAATTAATTGACCCATTTGTGACTAAAGACTAGCTTTACGTACTTGTATCGTAATAGTTATGTCAAACTTGAGAGGAAAGCGCTTCTTTTTCCCCCTCGAGGCATTTCGAACGAGAGTGGAAGAAGAGCTTTCCTCTCGTGTTAGACACAACATTTTTTTCACGACATGTTTCTAAAAACGATTTGCTTGGACCTAAAATACACTTTGAGAACACAACTGACAGATTGGCACGTTAAAAGTTAGGTTATCAGACACAAGGCGGTGTAACAGTGTTGCCAATGAACCAATCTTAAATGTCTTTAATAAGTTATCAAATTGTGATTTAATAAGAAAAAGAAAATGCTAAACCGTAGTTTACGCGCACCATGAGGACTTGCAATCGGAAATTTCCGTTAGAAAGTTTTATTACGTTTAAGTGGTAGTTTACGGCCACGAGAGAAGTTAGCTGCAGGTCCTAGTTTCTTTAGCAGGTTATAGTTAAAGAAAAACAATTTAAAAAGCAAGAAACTCTGATTTATTTTAGTTTTGAGGATGAATAAACACGAATTTGTTCAACAGCATTTTCAGAATGCAAATTTATTTGGTTTTAGTTGTTTGACTTGCCCCCCAAACTGTCAAATCTACCAAATATCATTGGCGATCCGTAGCTAACGTCACAATTAGCCGTAAACTACGGTTTTACTACCTTCTCTTGTGGCCGTAAACTACGGTTTAGCCCAAATCGGTGATAAACTTAAATCATTGTTTACGGCTGTGAAGTTAGCTACGGATCGCCAATGACGTTTGGGTAGTTTTGACAGTTTGGGGGGCAAGTCAAACTAGAGCTCTAGAAGAATGTAGGTATTCTCGTCCGCTATTTTGGGTCCAGATGTCATAAATAAAACAAGTTATTGGAATCCAGTTACTTAAAAAAAACAATTAAAATTTGTATCTGTCAAATTTGAAAACATATTTCTTGAAATTCTGTAAAATCCAACTACACAAATCATACGGTAATATATTATTAGAAAGTAATCTGTACAATTACCTGTTAGATATGGAATATAATAATTGAAGGTATGACATATCACAATTATTAATCAGTATCAACTCTAAATTTGACAGAAAAGAATTAAAGTAACTGGATTCCAATAATTTGTTTTATTTATGACACTTGGACTCAAAATGGCGGATGAGAATACTCATATATTCTAGTACCTTAGTTTTACCAAAGAAAAATATAAGACATAGTTGTAAGATAATTTAAAGTAAAGGATTTTCAATAAAATTAGCAATTTATTTACAATTTTTATAATATATTTTTTGTAAATAACATTCACATTGGCATGGCAACACTTCTATATTTTCCTCTCTAGAGAGGAACAACACATTTTCCTCACTATTTCGGGAGAAGAACGGTGGGGTTTCCTACCATGTCGTGAAAAAAATTTATTTTTTCACGACATGATAGGAAACCCCACCGTTCTTCTCCCGAAATAGTGAGGAAAATGTCTTGTTCCTCTCTAGAGAGGAAAATATAGAAGTGTTACCAATATGAATGTTATTTACAAAAAAATTATTATAAAAATTATAAATAAATTCCTAATTTGATTGAAAATCCTTATTTTAGTGATATACATACTTTAAATTGTCTTACAATTATGTCTTATATTTTTCTTTTTCTTATTAAATCACAATTTGACAACTAATTAAAGATATTTAAGATTGGTTCATTGGCAACACTGCTACACCGCCTTGTGTCTGATAACCTAACTTTTAACGTGTCAGTCTGTCACTTGTGTTCTCAAAGTGTATTTTAGGTCCGAGCAAATCGTTTTTAGAAACATGTCGTGAAAAAAATGTTGTGTCTAACACGAGAGGAAAGCTCTTTTTCCACTCTCGTTCGAAATGCCTCACTCGCTGCGCTCATGAGGCAAACTTCGAACTCGAGCGGGAAAAAGAAGCGCTTTCTTCTCTAGTTTGACAAATAACTATTAAAGCCATGCTATCCAAGAATACATAGTGAATTATTTACTATTTTCCTCAACAATTTTTCGGCTTAATAACCTTTTCCAAAAAATAAAGAATGTTAAAATGGAATCATCCAGTTATTTTTGTTGGTTTTAAAGATGTAAGTTGCAAAATTTAGCTGTGATACTTGCTTAGTTAGTACTTTTTCTTCAATGAAATTACTTTGTTCATAA
Organism: Poecilus cupreus; assembly: GCA_963942605.1. Taxonomy (NCBI): domain Eukaryota; kingdom Metazoa; phylum Arthropoda; class Insecta; order Coleoptera; family Carabidae; genus Poecilus; species Poecilus cupreus. The sequence continues at coordinate 115,560 of OZ012731.1, forward strand.
AGATATTTAAGCAAGTTTATTATTTTTAGTTTAAACTCTAACTTATCTAAAATAGAAATGTAAATCGTTTTGGAGCAATAAAAAATTGTAATATAAAATTTTGAGCTAGAATTTTAAAGGTGGAAAACTTGCTTTGGTTTAAAAATACGAAGACGTAATTCTGACATTTACAAATAAATTTAAATAAAGTATATATTAAAAGAGACATATAAAATTATTTATTATATATTCAAATAAAAATAAACACAAATTATATAAAAAATAAAACTAAAATACTAGATTGGCAGCATTATATATCATTTTACTTTTAACACTTTTAACAATTATCATTAGAGTTTTGACTTGTGGAGGGTTCAAGATGCACGCCCATGGGGCCCAACATGTTACTAGCAGGCCCTGCAGCCCCCATCTGCGACTGATAACTCTGCAGAATATTTTTCAGCGCTGTCATATCAATATCAACCGGCTGAAAAGTTTCAATATCATCAAATGTATCATTGCTTTCAGCAGCTTTTTTCTCAAAGCTTTTCCCAATTGTCGTCTCAGCTAATTCCCGATCCATTTCATCCATATATTCCTTAATTTTAGTGTTGATTTTTCCGGGATCCAATTTATCCATTTCCGATTCCGGTTCATCTCCATATTCACTCAATTCGGAACCGGATTCTAAATCCCAGCTGTCATCCGGAATTACGAGGTCTAGGATGTTTTGAACGGCGCAAGAAAATGTGTTAGGGTCGAAATTTATTTTGTTTTCTGTGGTGGTAGCACTGCTGGTTGATTTAGTGTCATTTGTAAACATCACTTTAGTTTTTTTTATTCCTCTTTGCGGACGAACTGGAGGGTTTTTTTCCGGAAATTCCGCCCCGTCGATTGAGGAAATGTTGTCGAGGAAATCTGTTAGTTTTCCGGTGAAATTGTTTGGGTCTGATTGGTTATTTATGGTTTGGAAATTGTTTTGACCATAGCGGTCGCACAACATTTTGTCCAAATCCTGGACGTTTATTTCTAACCAAGATTCGTCGTCATCTTCCGGAAGATTATTTTCTTTTTGTTTAAAATCGTCGATGTTATGATCTAACTTCCGGTTTAAGTCGAGAATTTCGCGGCCGATTTCTGTGGAATTCACAGAAAATATTTGTTGTTTTTTATAAAAATCTTTAGCTTTGTTTAAAAGATTGTTGTGTTCTTGTGAATTTTCTAAAAAATCTTTGAAATATTTTTTATCGCGTAAACTTTCTAAGTATTTATTCCACGATTTTTCCGATTCTAAGTCGCCGGGTTTTGATTGCGCGGCTAATATTTCAAAACCGCACGCGATTTTGACTCCTAAACTGTGAGATTTGAACTGTGGACTGTTTGATTCTGGAAGATTCCAACCTATTTTTTTATCTGGGGAATATTTACTGTGGTGTAACATTGCGTATAAACATTTAGTAAATAAAACACTAGTGTAAACTCTGTTTTCTGGAGGGAAATATTTCATTGCGCGACAAGCTTTCATGTCAATTGAATCACGATTTCCAAATGCAAGAACTGCAGATGAAATTAAATCTGGTTTATGGTTTAAAATAGCAGCTACGCCTATTGGTAAATACACTTTAGTTCGGTGTAATAAATCGTTTATTTTTTCTGGATAATTACTAATACGACTAAAAATTGCTTTTTGGATGTTAGTTGAAGCTTCTGTAAAAAGTGGTTCATTCGAAATTATTTTTAAAGCTTCCTGGACGCTGATTTCTTCTTGAGAATTTGATTGATTCATTGGTATTAAATGTATTTGTCCTCTGTATAAATATACCTATAAATATTTTCAAGTATGAGTCATAAATTGTTGGAAAAATATTTTGACACTTACTCGTTTTTCACAAGTTTCTGGACTAGCCCAGGACGGTAAAAAGTTTGCGGATTCAATAAGGAGAAATTCCCCATCGCTGTCAACTACTCGAACTATTAATCCTTCAATTTCACGAGTTAATTGAAGTAATAAAAATACAACAAACCACTCGTCTTCAATATTATCACCGTAATGTAATATGCCATAAATATGTGATGGCAGTCGTTCTATATTAAAATACAATTATTTATTGACCTATACTGTATATATTAAGCATTGATGATTACCTTTTAATTGAAATTCTTCATTACACAGTAAATTACAAGACGTTGGTCTTGAAATAATGTTGAATTTGTCTTTGTGCCACAAATAACCATTGCTGTATTTATCAATAATACTATTTATTTTTGATACGTAATTATTTAAATGAATATCTTCATTTTCACTATCTTTAATGGAAGGAAATAAATAATATTCAATAAAATCATCTTCTCTAACGGTTTGTAAAATATTCGTTAACGCCATTTCATAAATCAATGAAAAGACAAACGCATGTGTAATCAGCTTGACAGTCAGTGTTGCCAAAATATGACAAGAAAACCATTAAATATTTCCTAAAACGATTACTTTATTCTACATGTATTTTACCTCATACCTAATTATATTATGAATATTATTAAATAGTAACAATACAATTTATATATGAACGATTTAAAATAGAATTTACGATTCGAAATAAAAAAGTTCGAAATTCGAACTATAGATCAGGTCCCTAAATGCTTTAGGTGCGCATGCGTACTGTCAATTGAAAACAAAAATGTTGTGTGAAGTATTTATTAACCTATAACAATAAAAAATAGTTATCATTAAAAATGTTGAAAATAAAGTCGTTAAACAGAGATTCTATCTCTGATGATGATGTACCGGCTATTAGAAAAGAAGCACAAGTACGTGTAGTATCATTTTATTGTTATTAACATTATTAATTAATTGTTTCTAGGAAGAAAACGCGTTAGCAAAGTACAACAAAGCTCTGAAACTACAATGTAGCGGCAATTATGAAGATGCAGAAAGTCTGCTTCAATCTTTATTAGAAATAGATATACCAGAAATTGAAAATAGGGGCGGGTTACCGAAAACTATGTCAACTTTAAAGTATTCATGTTATCTTAATATGGGGACTATTTCTACTTCTTTAGGGAAAAAACAAAGTGCTTTGGATTATTATGCTAATGTAATAAAAATAAAATAATTCTAGTGTTTTATTGAATAATTATTATTATTTCAGGCGTCGGAACTCGATACAACTGATGTAACTTTATGGTTTAAAATTGGTTCTTTAGCTATTGAACTTGATCATTTTAAACAAGCAGCTTATGCGTTATCAAAGGTATTTATTTATGTTTGATTTAATTACATGTGACACACTATTATTTATTTAGGGGCTTGAAAATAATAAAAACCATTGGCCAACTTTAGACAAAATAATTATGTTACTTTATGCAATGAGAGACTCTGTATCTTGTTTATATTATATTAGTAGAGGTTTACAATTAGATCCAGATTATATTCGAGGTCTCATACTTCGAAAACGAATATATGAAAATAATCCGGCTACTAAAGATTACTATCAACTATTCAATCCAGATTAGTGAGTCTCTTTAGTTAATAGTATAATTATAAATATTATTTTATTTATTTATGGCAGCATTTATGATCCACCATTGGATGTTGAGTTTGATGAAGCTGAAGGAAAAGAATTGGAACAGGAATCAAATGAAATTTTTGAAAGAATTCGAGTGTTAGAATTAGATTTTGAACCAAAACCACTGCCTGTTTTACCACTTAGTAAACCACTAGAAGAGTTTACTTGGGTGTCTTTAGGACAATCTATAATTCATATGCATCGATACATCGCTGAACATAAACTTGTAAATATTTTTTTTTTTTGATTAATTAAATATTTGTTTAAAATTGTATGAATATTTTTAGAGCTTTATTTGCCGAATAAACTTGAACGAAAGCATGAAAGAGGACAACAACAATTCAAACCATCCAGAAGAAACCGAAAAAATAATTCCTGAAAATGAAGTTGAAGATGAAAAAATAAGTGATCAAAAAGACGAAATGGAAATATGCGAACCGGAATTAAGTGACATCGCTTCCGAAGTTCCAGAACTTCCAGAAGCACCTTCCGACGATACAGAAACGGAAGTAGAGAAAGAAACACCTCCGGTCAATGAGACCGAAGCAGAGAATGAGGAAGAAAACTTGTCAAGTCAAAACTCAAAAAGTAATTCTCAAGATTGTGAAACTGATTCTAAAAAAGATGGAGAAAGTACGGAACAAAAGGAAGGTGAGAAATCAGGTTCGGAAAATGGGGGAACTAGTGAGAAAAGTGAAAATAAAGCGGAAGCTGTTGAAGAAAAGTCAAAATCGAAAACTCCCAAAAGGAGAAGAAATTCTTTGTCGTTTCTTCAACCTTGGGCTTGGCACAGTAAGAGGAAGTCTTCGAGGAAGATGGGGAAGAATGATAAAGATGATACTATTGAAGGTGCTTTACGAAGAATTATTCCGAATCATATATTGTAAGTACATTTTTATATCAACTTTGTCTGGCTATAAAATATTTATTTACAAAAATACAACCATAAAAATTAGTAATTAATACAATTAAAACCTTCCGAACACCCTCATTAAATCAGATTTTAAATATCTTGTTCCAGTTTTAAGTTACAGTGATTTTACATTTTACGGCGACTTGTGCCCTCAACTTCTCTCTCATAAAATCGTTCATATCTCAAAAACTATAACTCGAATTCCACTAAAACAATTTTTTTGTAAGTTTCAAGACCAAAATAAGTGGATAGGCGATAAAATAAAAATTCTGAGATGTTTATATTGTTACTTTTATATTTAAAATATTTGTTGAGTTGGTGAAATATGAGAAAAATCACTTAGATATATTGGCATCAAAATATATTTATTTTTTTATATATTTGAATGGAATTATGGGGTATGGACAATGAAAGTATGAGAAATCCATATTTTAAATCAGATTTGAATTATCTATTTAGGTTGTAAAGATATAAATTCCGAAACTTGGACAATATTTCGATATTTTTCTGTTGAGTTTGTGTGATTATAAAATTTGTATCCACAAAGTTATTTTCGCAAATATTTATGTGTAATATAATTAAAGTGTGCCAAACACCCTCATTCAATTAGATTTTCAATATTCTTGTTTCAGTTTTAAGTTATAGCGATTTTACATTTTACGGCGACTTGTACCCTCAACTTCTCTCTCATAAAATCGTTCATATCTCAAAAACTATAACTCGAATTCCACTAAAACAATTTTTTTTGTAAGTTTCAAGGCTAAAATAGGGGGATAGGGTATATAAATAAAAATTCTGAGAGATGAAAATTTTTGGCAAAAACTTAATACACCCCTTGGGATTTTTTCGATTTTAGGTTATTTTCAGACTTTTTGTTGTAACTATTTTTACAGTGAAGCGATTTTAATGAAACTTGGTTTACTTATGTAACTTTTTCTGTAGAATCGATTGGCGCAGAGTAATTTTTCGTATCTTTATTATTTTTTGAGATATATAGGAAAAACTGAAATTTTATGAATATTTTCAAAAACTGTTTTTCAAAATCTATTTGAGATATTATAGCATTGCGAATTTTAAAATTGTAATTGGGAATGCAAAATTAATTATGTAGCAAGTAATTATTAAATTTTGAAGAAAAATATTTTTTAGGTTAAATTAGATCGGTCGTATTTTCAGATTTGATTTAGTAAATATTTTATGATTTATCAAAACAGGCTAACATATATGTTTATATATGTAAAAGAGTCTGGAGAATTCAATTTTTCAAACCGATTTCAATTATCTCTAATAGTTTTAAAGATACATTCAAGTGAATCTTAACTACCAATAAATGTTGGGCCATTTTTTTCAATCATATCACATTAAAATTATTTTCGATTAACAAATTAAGGTTAATTTTAACCTCAAAATTCAATTATCTCATTTCGTTTTTGAGTTAGCGTACCTCAACTTTTAGGGTGAAAATGACTTGAAATATATTTAATATTTTTGTATTTCAGGCCAAAAGGGCTGAAAAGTGACAAATATAAAGAAGCGGGCGTTTTACAACAAGACGATTCCGTGAATACAATGGATTTATACAAACTTTTTGTTGAGGAACATGAACAAATATCTGATTTTCCTCAACCAAATATTGATATTAGGTCTTTATTAATTAAATTTGTAATATGAAACATTGTGTTATTTTATTTTTGTGCCATTTTAGCGAGTTTGAAAAATATTTCGGGTCTCAAGAAGAAAAAGTAGACATTGAATTATTTTGGAATTATAAATTTGAGCGGTGCGATATTATTTCTTTGGTTGAAAAATATGTTAAAACTCTTGCTACTAAATGGAATTTTAAGTGGCCTGAGTTGTTAAAATCAATTTATGTTGATATTTATGAAATGTATCGGTATGTATATATTTTTTTTTTACTCAAGCTTGTTTTATAATAAAATATTTTAGGGATTTTTTCGACCATCCGCAAGTTTTTTGCGACGAAGTCGAGTTTGAAACACTTAAAAGTGACACGGAAATAACTTTAATTTACAGCGAATTAATTTTCGATTTTGTTCAAGACTGTATTAACAATAAAAAACCGTAAATATTATTTGAAATATTTTGATTTATATTGAACTAAACTATTTAACTATTTTTATACAGGTTAGCAGATATTAAACATTTACCTAGTACTTCACTAAGTACGATGGAGTTAGTGTGTACTAGAAAAACTGATTGGGGCGAGAGTTTTCTGAATATGAACCTGCGACTAAATTGGTTGAAGGCTAATATTTACATGGCTGAAAATAAAAATGAACAAGCTATACGCGCTTTAAATGCAGTAAGTTAACTTTTAAAGTTAATTTTAAAACTAAATTGCTTTGATTTCAGATTATGTATTACATTACACACACCTCAAAAAGTGAAAACGATTATTATTTGAAATTACCAAACTGTACCTATAACTCTTTAATCACCAAACGCAACACGGAGAAGCTTCTAAAATCCCTAGAAATGTAACTAGATTATTTATGTTTTGTGGTATTTTTTTATTTCAATTAATTTTCAGGTTGCAAAAGTTGGGTTATGTTGAAAATTTGTATGAGAATAAAAGTTATAAAGAAGTTATTAAAATATTAAAAGAGACTTTTGAACTCAAACATATTTCAAAATTCAAAACCAAAATTGATCGGCCAGTTCAAATTGTGATGTTGTTACATGCCTTGTGGCTCACCGAAAAAAATGTAAGTATTTTTATTTTTGGGGTTAATAAAAATATGTAAAAAAGTGTAATAAATAAAAATTGTACGAATTAAAATATTTGTTTATTTATTAAAAACTATTTTAGGAATGTTTAATTTGGACAGATATCTGTTTGAATGAATCGCTTCCGATGTATTTTAAAACCTATGCTCAACCAGATTCTTTCGAACATAAACGCTGGACTTTAGTCGTTGTAAAATGTATGGTTTTAATGGAAGCTTGTATCAAAGAAGAAAGTATTATTATATGTATGTTTTTCAATAAAAATTACAACAAAAATAATTGTAGTATTGTGTATTTATTTCAGTGGACAACATAAAAGAAAATCAAACTCGAGTTGTAGAAAATCTAACGAGTATAATATGTCATCAACTCAATTCAAAATCGATGGATAATAATTGTAAAATGCCGATGGAAACTGTTAAACCTTGGATTTTATTGCATTACATTCTTCAAAGGTGATTACTTTAAAACATTAAAACATTAAATTAATATAAAACATAAATGTAAACTTGTTACAATTTAGGGAAGAACACAGAATTCAAGCGAAACGCAGTGTTCGACATTGTAAAAATTCTGATGAATCCGATGAGGAAATAAACGTTTCCTCAACTACTAAATCAGATGATTCCGAAGAGGATGATGAACAGGATGTTCCAGCTTCGGTTCAGATTTTATTTTCAGCTCATGAATTTCTTGGAAGGTAAAACAGCAAATACTTTATTCCTTATTTATTTTCATCGTCAAAATTTCATGGATTTTTTACAGTGACATTTCTTTCGCAAATTCAAATTTGTTAAATTATTTCTTACAATTCTTATCGAAAAACTCAACAATTATTACAGTGAGATCTTTGAACATTCTAGTATTTATATATGTGGATGAAAAAGATGAAACATTAAACTATAAAAAAATATTCGTTGAAGTCTAGTTTGATACTGTGTCTCTCATTCCCATGAACGACTACAGCAATGAAAATAATTTGTATATTTGTAAATATGCTCGTCTATAACATACTAAGTTTATTTTCAATTTGAATTTACAGTTTTTACATATAAAAAACATACTTTTTGGTATATTTTTATTTGTAAAAACTGTAAATTCAAATTGAAAATAATTTTAGTACGTTATAGACGAGCATATTTATAAATATACAAATTATTTTCATGACTGTAGTCGTTCATGGGAATGTGTGACATATTTGACTACTTTGAAAATTATGTTCATGTATAATTTGTAAACAAATTTAGCTTTTTCAAATTGATTACAAAACTTTGAACTTTTATCTACAAATGTAGCTATAAAACATTATATGTTTCATGATATATTGTTTCAAAAAAGTTGCGCTATTTTCATAAATCTACATAATTTAAGGATGTTTTATTTGATTACAACAATGAAATTCATATTTTGCTGAGTTTATTATAAATTATAACACCAATAATTCAATAAAATATGAAGAGGGGACTATTTTTCGTCATGTATTCCTACGCTAATTGTTGTTTATTTTTATAAACAAAAACAAAGCTTGTTTGACATTTAGGTTATGTGTGTGATACTGGTTATATTTTATAGTTTCCCATCTGCATCTATAGTTTATAATCTATTTTCATTACTGTAGTCGTTCATGGAAATGTGTGACACATATTTGACTACTTTGAAAATTATGTTCATGTATAATTTGTAAACAAAATTAGCTTTTTAAAATTGATTACAAAACTTTGGACTTTTATCTACAAATGTAGGTATAAAACATTATATGTTTCATGATATATTGTTTCAAAAAAGTTACGCTATTTTCATAAATCTACATAATTTAAGGATGTTTTATTTGATTACAACAATGAAATTCATATTTTGCTGAGTTTATTATAAATTATAACATCAATAATTCAATAAAATATGAAGAGGGGACTATTTTTCGTCATGTATCCCTACGCTAATTGTTGTTTATTTTTATAAACAAAAACAAAGCTTGTTTGACATTTAGGTTATGTGTGTGATACTGGTTATATTTTATAGTCTCCCATCTGCATCTATAGTTTATAATCTATTTTCATTACTGTAGTCGTTCATGGAAATGTGTGACACATATTTTACAACTTTGAAAATTATGTTCATGTATAATTTGTAAACAAAATTAGCTTTTTCAAATTGATTACAAAACTTTGCACTTTTATCTACAAATGTAGCTATAAAACATTATATGTTTCATGATATATTGTTTCAAAAATAAATCTACATAATTTAAGGATGTTTTATTTGATTACAACAATGAAATTGATTAATTACAACAATACTTTGATTGTTTAGCAACAATAAAACAGTTAAACGTTGATTACTACAATTGATTGTTAAAAGTTAATAACATTTCTATTCATCTTGCGCTATCTTTAGCCATTGTTTCAAAAATAAATCTACATAATTTCAGGATGTTTGATTTGATTACAACAATGAAATTGATTAATTACAACAATACTTTGATTGTTTGGCAACAATAAAACAGTTAAACGTTGATTACTACAATTGATTGTTAAAAGTTACTTAACATTTCTATTCATCTTGCGCTATCTTTATCCTGTATGGGAAATATGAAACGTTTTCGTATACAGGATAAAAATTTCGATACGCTTTTTCCATACATCATAGCAGTGCGCGTTCCAGTATCACTACATTTCACTGGACGACAGCAAAAAATATAAGAAAAATAAGAACCAAAACACAATTAATTTTGCTTTACAAAACTTTGAATTTTTATCTACAAATGTAGATATAAAACATTATATATTTCATGATATATTGTTTCAAAAATAAATCTACATAATTTAGGGATGTTTTATTTGATTACAACAATGAAATTGATTGATTGATTGTTTAGCAACAATAAAAACAGTTAAACGTTGATTACTACAATTGATTGTTAAAAGTTTTCTATGAGGCATAATAAACAATTTTAAATTATTTTAGGCGAGGTTGGTGTTTGGAAAACTCTGGAGAAATTCTCCTATTTCTTGTAGAAGTAATTCTGTATCGTTTAAACGCACCAATATTCGAAGGAATCCGCGAAAAAATCGACATCCACCTCGAGCAAGCTTTCTTCTGCTTATATCAACACCCAAGCAAGAAAAACAAAGTAAACTTTACACATTATCACATCAACTAGCCTTAACTATTATTTTTCATAGGTTTCGCGGCACTTGGCAGACCACAACGTGGACCCTCTATCTTTAACTTGGGAGCACGCTCAACAACTTTATGAGTTCTATCAACCTAAAGCTCTACCAGAATTTGATTCGTATCGATACAGTTCGATCTCTAATGAGATGGAGCAGCTCCTGCTGCGGATTTTGAATTTAGTGCCGGCGGATTTTGATCCGCAAATTCGGTTGGGGAAGGTCACTGATTTTGTGAACGGGAGAGAGGAAGTTATGCCGGAGAGCATTACATTTCCACATAAAGTAAGTTTTTATATATTTTTATTTTCTTATACAAAGTTACGAAAAAAATCGCTGATGAGATTTTTGCGGAAATATTTTGACGTTCATTGAATCCATTAAGACCAATTTCTCAATGATGTCTGTGTGTGTGGATGGATGGATGTGCGTGTGCGCAATGTCTCATGAACGAAACTTGGAATATCCTCACTTAAAATTGTAATATTTTTTTATTACATTTCTTTATAATATTCGCGCCAGGAAACCTATTGCAGCAGAGCGCATCGTCAGATCTCTAATATTTTTCGAGATACGTCGATTTTTGGTTTTTTTCAAAGTGCAACTTTCAGGGCCTGTAAATCAAAAACTACACGAGATATCTAAAAATTCTCTTCAGTTTAGCGTTTCTGGTGCCTTATATAACAAATTAGCAAATTTTTAAAATTTTGAAAATTTTTTGTATTTTTGTTCAAAATTTCGATCGGCGATAACTCGACAAATATTAAAGATACAGATTTGCAGTGTTCACCAATCGATTCAGCTCGTCGAAATACATAAGTATGCAAAGTTTCATAAAAATCGCTTGACGGGATGGAAAGTTAGAGCAAAAAGCCTGAAAATTGCGTTTTTCGTCCAAAAAGTCAATAGGTACCCCTTGACGTTCGGGCTGAATTTGGCCATTTTCAGACTTTTTGCTCTAACATTTCAACCGGTTGTCCGAATTTTCTGAAATTTTCAGGGTTTATGTATTTCGTCGAGCTGAATCGATTGGTGAACACTGCAAGCCTGTATCTTTCATATTTGTCGAGATATCTCCAATCGAAATTTTGAAAAAAATTCAAAAAAAATTCAAAATTTTCAAAATTTACTAATTTATTATAAATGGCACGAAAAACACAAAACTGGAGATATTTTTCGATATCTTGTATAGTTTTCGAGTTACAGCCCCTCAAAGTTGCTCTTCGGAAAATATAAAAAATCGTCATATCTCGAAAAATATTAGAGATATGACGATGCGCTCTGCTGCAATGGGTTTCCTGGCGCGAATATTATAAAGAAATGTAATAAAAAAAATTTACAATTTTAAGTCATATTTGGGGAAATTTCGTATTTTGAAAAATATTACAAATCGACATATTTCGATAAATATAAGACATATTACGATGCGTGCTACAACAATGAGTTTATTCATGTTTAAATTATACATAAGTAATAAATTTCAAGTTAAGTTTGGAGGCGTATTTAATTTATTTTCTAGTAAATAATTAATTTGTATAAGAAAGTAGTGTGGTGCCCACACCAGATTTTTACTGGTCGTAGAAAGAGTATAGCACATAATTATGCTTCGCGGCTCGTGTGTAATTTTTTCACCCGTGCGTAATATGCTTATTACACCCCTAGTATGTAATACACTATTACAGCCACATCAAAATACGACATATTTCAAAACATTTCAGGTATCTGCAATTTATTATCTCCTGGGCGATTACTATCTAAAACTACACGATCCATCAAAAGCTCTAAAATATTTCTTGCTTGATCTATGCATCAACCCAACTCGCTTGGACACCTGGGCCGATATGGCTCTAGGAATGGCTTCTCAACTTGAAACCAAGCTCAATCATTGCGAAGCTTTCAAGTAATAAATAATAATCCACCACACTTCACAAATAAAACATAAAACCGTTTAATAAATTATTTATTTCTTAAAGACACGAAGCAGAATTTCTCGACAAAGTTCGATCAGCTCAGATCTGCTTCAAACAGTCGTTGCAGATCTCAAACGGACACTCGATGTTGTGGATCGAGTATGGGAATTTTGTCTACATGGCTCATTCGTTTTGTTCGAGGTTGTTGAAAGGGGATACTGATATGTTTAGCATGGAAAAGTAAGATAATTAAATGTTAAATGAAAGTAAAATTGTTTGAATTGTTTGAATGGTTTGTCTGGAAGGTTTGAGACCTTGGAGTCGCAGAAGGAGGCGCTGTTGGACACGGCTATGGAGTGTTTTAGTGCTGCTAGTATTGCGTGGCAGGTGGATCCGGGGGAACATGATGAACGCTGGTTACATCATTATATGTTGGCTAAAGTCGCTGAGAAGAAAAAGCAAGATCCTGCCATTTATCTCGATCACTACAGCAAGGTAAAATACTCAATCAAGATTATTTCATGAATTCGTAGCATAAACTTTAATATTTGTCGAAGAAATTGTACTAAAATGTTGATTTTGACACATTTTCACATAAATAAATCGGTACACACATAAACAAAAAGCGCCATAAAATTATGTTGTTGTGTTGTAACCATAGCAAATTAATTGTTTTTCTTTTTATTTGTCAAATAAATGTCAAAAATTAATAAATAAAAATAGCTTGAAATGAATAATTCAGCATGTTTAAAGACATAGAATACCAGTAAAGCTGCAACTAATTATCCGGCTAAATATGCCTTCAAAATATTCAAAATTTGCTTCAATTTAATCGCGATTAAACAGCATCACATCTAAAATGCACAACAATGGAAAATGAGACATTCTGTTTGGTCAAATTGGTAATGAATAAAATACTCAGTTTAATTGTTCTATCATCTTTGGTCGAATAAACTTTCTTCTAAATATTGAAAGAAGCTTTCAGAACTCATAATACAAAATAATAACTGGGGAAAAGTTCAGTGAAATATTTATTAAAATAACGAAGTTTCGACAGCAAAGTGCTGTCTTCTTCAGGTTAAAATAAAACAGTTATTGTTTATTTAACCTTTTTACTTTCTTATACAAAGTGTAATCATGAAAAAAATCATTGACGAGATTTTTGCGACAATACATATTTTGACGTCCACTGAATCCGTTAAGACCAATTTCTCAATGATGTCTGTGTGTGTGGATGGATGGATGGATGGATGGATGGATGTCCGTGTGCGCAATATCTCATGAACGAGACAAAATATGTAAACGAAACTTGGAATTTATAAGTTTCAAAAAAATATGAAGATTTGAATCCGTTAAGACCAATTTCTCAATGATGTCTGTGTGTGTGGATGGATGGATGGATGGATGGATGGATGTCCGTGTGCGCAATATCTCATGAACGAGACAAAATATGTAAACGAAACTTGGAATTTATAAGTTTCAAAAAAATATGAAGATTTGAATCCGTTGAGACCAATTTCTCAATGATGTCTGTGTGTGTGGATGGATGGATGGATGTTCGTGTGCGCAATATCTCAAGAACGAGACAAAATATGTAAACGAAGCTTGGAATTTATAAGTTTCAAAAAAATATGAAGATTTGAATCCGTTAAGACCAATTTCTCAATGATGTCTGTGTGTGTGGATGGATGGATGGATGGATGGATGGATGTCCGTGTGCGCAATATCTCATGAACGAGACAAAATATGTAAACGAAACTTGGAATTTATAAGTTTCAAAAAAATATGAAGATTTGAATCCGTTGAGACCAATTTCTCAATGATGTCTGTGTGTGTGGATGGATGGATGGATGTTCGTGTGCGCAATATCTCAAGAACGAGACAAAATATGTAAACGAAGCTTGGAATTTATAAGTTTCAAAAAAATATGAAGATTTGAATCCGTTAAGACCAATTTCTCAATGATGTCTGTGTGTGTGGATGGATGGATGGATGGATGGATGGATGTCCGTGTGCGCAATATCTCATGAACGAGACAAAATATGTAAACGAAACTTGGAATTTATAAGTTTCAAAAAAATATGAAGATTTGAATCCGTTAAGACCAATTTCTCAATGATGTCTGTGTGTGTGGATGGATGGATGGATGTTCGTGTGCGTAATATCTCATGAACGAGACAAGATATGTAAACGAAGCTTGGAATTTATAAGTTTCAAAAAAATATGAAGATTTGAATCCGTTAAGACCAATTTCTCAATGATGTCTGTGTGTGTGGATGGATGGATGGATGTTCGTGTGCGCAATATCTCAAGAACGAGACAAGATATGTAAACGAAGCTTGGAATTTATAAGTTTCAAAAAAATATGAAGATTTGAATCCGTTAAGACCAATTTCTCAATGATGTCTGTGTGTGTGGATGGATGGATGGATGTTCGTGTGCGCAATATCTCAAGAACGAAACAAAATATGTAAACGAAACTTGGAATTTATAAGTTTCAAAAAAATATGAAGATTTGAATCCGTTAAGACCAATTTCTCAATGTTGTCTGTGTGTGTGGATGGATGGATGGATGTTCGTGTGCGCAATATCTCATGAACTAGACAAGATATGTAAACGAAACTTGGAATTTATAAGTTTCAAAAAAATATGAAGATTTGAATCCGTTAAGACCAATTTCTCAATGATGTCTGTGTGTGTGGATGGATGGATGGATGTTCGTGTGCGCAATATCTCAAGAACGAGACAAAATATGTAAACGAAGCTTGGAATTTATAAGTTTCAAAAAAATATGAAGATTTGAATCCGTTAAGACCAATTTCTCAATGATGTCTGTGTGTGTGGATGGATGGATGGATGTTCGTGTGCGCAATATCTCATGAACGAGACAAGATATGTAAACGAAACTTGGAATTTATAAGTTTCAAAAAAATATGAAGATTTGAATCCGTTAAGACCAATTTCTCAATGATGTCTGTGTGTGTGGATGGATGGATGGATGTTCGTGTGCGCAATATCTCATGAACTAGACAAGATATGTAAACGAAACTTGGAATTTATAAGTTTCAAAAAAATATGAAGATTTGAATCCGTTAAGACCAATTTCTCAATGATGTCTGTGTGTGTGGATGGATGGATGGATGTTCGTGTGCGCAATATCTCATGAACGAGACAAGATATGTAAACGAAGCTTGGAATTTATGAGTTTCAAAAAAATATGAAGATTTGAATCCGTTAAGACCAATTTCTCAATGATGTCTGTGTGTGTGGATGGATGGATGGATGTTCGTGTGCGCAATATCTCAAGAACGAGACAAAATATGTAAACGAAGCTTGGAATTTATAAGTTTCAAAAAAATATGAAGATTTGAATCCGTTAAGACCAATTTCTCAATGATGTCTGTGTGTGTGGATGGATGGATGGATGTTCGTGTGCGCAATATCTCATGAACGAGACAAGATATGTAAACGAAACTTGGAATTTATAAGTTTCAAAAAAATATGAAGATTTGAATCCGTTAAGACCAATTTCTCAATGATGTCTGTGTGTGTGGATGGATGGATGGATGTTCGTGTGCGCAATATCTCATGAACTAGACAAGATATGTAAACGAAACTTGGAATTTATAAGTTTCAAAAAAATATGAAGATTTGAATCCGTTAAGACCAATTTCTCAATGATGTCTGTGTGTGTGGATGGATGGATGGATGTTCGTGTGCGCAATATCTCATGAACGAGACAAGATATGTAAACGAAGCTTGGAATTTATGAGTTTCAAAAAAATATGAAGATTTGAATCCGTTAAGACCAATTTCTCAATGATGTCTGTGTGTGTGGATGGATGGATGGATGTTCGTGTGCGCAATATCTCAAGAACGAGACAAAATATGTAAACGAAGCTTGGAATTTATAAGTTTCAAAAAAATATGAAGATTTGAATCCGTTAAGACCAATTTCTCAATGATGTCTGTGTGTGTGGATGGATGGATGGATGTTCGTGTGCGCAATATCTCAAGAACGAGACAAAATATGTAAACGAAGCTTGGAATTTATAAGTTTCAAAAAAATATGAAGATTTGAATCCGTTAAGACCAATTTCTCAATGATGTCTGTGTGTGTGGATGGATGGATGGATGTTCGTGTGCGCAATATCTCATGAACTAGACAAGATATGTAAACGAAGCTTGGAATTTATGAGTTTCAAAAAAATATGAAGATTTGAATCCGTTAAGACCAATTTCTCAATGATGTCTGTGTGTGTGGATGGATGGATGGATGTTCGTGTGCGCAATATCTCATGAACGAGACAAGATATGTAAACGAAACTTGGAATTTATAAGTTTCAAAAAAATATGAAGATTTGAATCCGTTAAGACCAATTTCTCAATGATGTCTGTGTGTGTGGATGGATGGATGGATGTTCGTGTGCGCAATATCTCATGAACTAGACAAGATATGTAAACGAAACTTGGAATTTATAAGTTTCAAAAAAATATGAAGATTTGAATCCGTTAAGACCAATTTCTCAATGATGTCTGTGTGTGTGGATGGATGGATGGATGTTCGTGTGCGCAATATCTCATGAACGAGACAAGATATGTAAACGAAGCTTGGAATTTATGAGTTTCAAAAAAATATGAAGATTTGAATCCGTTAAGACCAATTTCTCAATGATGTCTGTGTGTGTGGATGGATGGATGGATGTTCGTGTGCGCAATATCTCAAGAACGAGACAAAATATGTAAACGAAGCTTGGAATTTATAAGTTTCAAAAAAATATGAAGATTTGAATCCGTTAAGACCAATTTCTCAATGATGTCTGTGTGTGTGGATGGATGGATGGATGTTCGTGTGCGCAATATCTCATGAACGAGACAAGATATGTAAACGAAACTTGGAATTTATAAGTTTCAAAAAAATATGAAGATTTGAATCCGTTAAGACCAATTTCTCAATGATGTCTGTGTGTGTGGATGGATGGATGGATGTTCGTGTGCGCAATATCTCAAGAACGAGACAAAATATGTAAACGAAGCTTGGAATTTATAAGTTTCAAAAAAATATGAAGATTTGAATCCGTTAAGACCAATTTCTCAATGATGTCTGTGTGTGTGGATGGATGGATGGATGTTCGTGTGCGCAATATCTCATGAACGAGACAAGATATGTAAACGAAACTTGGAATTTATAAGTTTCAAAAAAATATGAAGATTTGAATCCGTTAAGACCAATTTCTCAATGATGTCTGTGTGTGTGGATGGATGGATGGATGTTCGTGTGCGCAATATCTCATGAACTAGACAAGATATGTAAACGAAACTTGGAATTTATAAGTTTCAAAAAAATATGAAGATTTGAATCCGTTAAGACCAATTTCTCAATGATGTCTGTGTGTGTGGATGGATGGATGGATGTTCGTGTGCGCAATATCTCATGAACGAGACAAGATATGTAAACGAAGCTTGGAATTTATGAGTTTCAAAAAAATATGAAGATTTGAATCCGTTAAGACCAATTTCTCAATGATGTCTGTGTGTGTGGATGGATGGATGGATGGATGTTCGTGTGCGTAATATCTCATGAACGAGACAAGATATGTAAACGAAGCTTGGAATTTATAAGTTTCAAAAAAATATGAAGATTTGAATCCGTTAAGACCAATTTCTCAATGATGTCTGTGTGTGTGGATGGATGGATGGATGTCGTGTGCGCAATATATCAAGAACGAGACAAGATATGAAAACGAAACTTGGAATTTATAAGTTTCATAAAAATATGAAGAGCTGAGTTGATTTTGAATGAAATTGAAAAACCGGAAGACACACAAAACAATAAGTTCCATTTATTTCAAAAATAGAATCAGCTATGAGAAAGAGTTTCAAACGAAAGATGTTAGCAAAAATGTTTGGAATATAAAATGTTATTTGCACTTTTCTTGTACATGCTTCCAATTTGGAGAAAAACTAATGTATATATTTCAATAATTTTAGTGTCAATGGGAAAAAAAACTAAAACATTTTTAATATTTGTGTGTCAAATAATTATGAAGTGTCAAAAATATGTGTCGTGTGAAATATTATAAAAATAATATTTGTATTATTAGTTAGAAAGTTTTGAAGACTAATTTCTATTTTAAAATAAATAGTTGCAATGAGAACAAAAAATGAAACAGGTCTATATTTAAAATAATTGTCAAAATAAATTCATACGTGTTCAGTTGGTTTTATTTGTATAAGAAAGTAATGTGGTGCCCACACCAGATTTTTTTATTTAGGAAACTACCAACTGGTAATTTTTTGTTTGAAACAGCACCGGGATTTTTATTTTATCTCCCGTTCTTTGCAAGATATTCTATTGAGTATGTATATGATAAAAATTAAGAAAATGATAGACATTTTTCTATTTTTAATGTCTTTTATGTCTTTGGGAAAATAATAAATTTATTCAGTTTTCTCACAAATTTCCAATGACTGTCAATGTAAACCTAGACTTATTTCCCCGATTTGGAACCTTTTAAATTTCACCACTAGATGTCAGCTACTTTACTTTTCAATATTAAATTTATAGCTCCAAGTTTCTCTAAATTATTCTATTACAGGCCAGCAAACTACTCTTCGAAAACAAAGCAACATACCCGCTAAAAATCAACTACAGTAATCCACAACATCTTTCCATGGAAGCCCTGGAAATCCATTACCGCATCCACGCTTCCATACTCAAATACTTAGAGCTACACGAAGACAAACCAATTTCCAGAACAGTTGGAAAAATCTTCCAGAAATACCTCAAAGAAAGCGACAACGGTCTATTTTCTAAATCAGTGCAACGAACTGAAACTAAACCGTATTCAGAGAGCTTAAAACGACCTGCTAGTGATTCTGATCAATTGGTTACTAAAAAACGGCGAACTACAGTTGATGATATTGAATCGGAAGTTGGGAATATTTTAGAGGAAATTTTAACTAAAGTTGAAGCGAAGTTTAAAAGTAATGATGATGTTGTAATGATTATTGATTCCGATGAAGACGCGAACACTAAACAAAATATAAATGACTCTTCAAAATACCCGAAAATTCGGGTAAAAAACGCTCAAGAAATAATGGACGACATGATGAAAAAATGTATGGCAAACCAACCCGATTACAAAGATGAACCAGATGAACCAGAAAAAATAACTGAGACAACAAAAACCCCAGAAAATATTACAGTAAGTTTAAAAAATTAAATAAAACACAATTTATTTGTTTGAATATTTAGAAGCCACCAGCGGAGTCTGCAAGTTCTCCAAGTCGGAGGGGCAGCACTACAAGCACTGCTGCCACTACAACAACTACAACTTCCACTTCGGACTCGTCCGATTCGTCCAGTAGTGATGATAGTGATAGCTCGTCCAGCGACTCTGAATCGGACGAAACGGAAAGCAGCAAACAGAGCAATGTCAGCAAGAAGAACAACGGTAAGAATTTATTTTTTTTAAATATTTTAGAGAGGTTTGTCCAATTTTTTTTGTACGAAAAATATAAAATTAATAATTTTGACACGTTTTTTTATTATTTTTTGGACAACTAATAACATTTTAATAAAGATTATTTATCTAATTGTTACATTATCTGGAACTACACAATATGGCCGAATTATTTAAACGAGGTTTATGGATATAATTTGAAAAATGTTTATAATATCTGTACAAATAAAACAATTTAATACAAGTTCATTTACCATTGACAACAAATACATGTTAAGAAAAAACTGCACAATTTCAGATTTCACGAAATATCACAAAAAATTGGCAAATACTTTTATTGTATTTCTATATAATATAAACCCTAAAAAACTCAATGCTGTAGAGCGCATCGTCATATCTCTTAAATTTATAGAGATATGTCAATTTTCGATGTTTTTCGAAATGCTACTTTGAGTGCCCGCAACTCAAAATCTATTAAAGATATTAAAAAATAGACTCAGTTCTGTGCGTTTTATGCATTTTATTACAAATTAGCAAACTTTGAAAATTTGAAAATTTTTCGTTTTTTTTCTCTAAATTTCGATAGGCGATAACTCAAAAAATATTAAAGATACAGACTCGCAGACTGGACCATTCGATTCAGCTCATCAAAATACATAAATATATAAAATTTCATTAAAATTGCTTTACGTGTTATAGAGTTAAAGCAAAGTGTGAAAATGACGTTTTTGGCAAAAAACCATTTTCAGACTTTGCTCTAAAATTTCAACCCACCATCCGAATGTTCTGAAATTTTTAGGGTTTATGTATTTGGATGAGCTGAATCCAATGGTTTAGTCTGCAAGTTCGTATCTCGTTTATTATTTGAGATATCGCTGATCGAAATTTTGAAAAAAAATTTCAAAATTTTCAATTTTTCAAAAATTTGTTATTTTGCTATAATATGTACGAATAACACAAAACTGAAGAGTATTTTTCGATATCTTGCGTAATTTTTGAGTTGCAGTTCCTCAAAGTTGCACTTCGAAAAACATCAAAAATTGTCATATCTCGAAAAATTTAAGAGATATGATGATGCGCTCTGCATCATTGAGTTTTTTAGGGTTTATTTTATATAGAAATACAATAAAAGTATTTGCAAATTTTTAGTGATATTTCGTACATCATATGAACTGTGTTTAAATAAATATATTATAAATATTTTAATTGTTTTTTAATACATTAGACAAATTAATTTGTGTGTTTTTATTTATAGTACAACTTAGACAAATATCAAAATAACTCCTTGAAAAACTTCATTTCTTTGTATGAATTTTTATTAGTTCTATATTTTTCGTACAAAAAAAATATTGTACAAACCTTTTGCGTGAACTCAATGGTGTGTAAATAACTATTTCCTGTTTAGATTCTCCCCTAACTGCAGAAGAAACCAAGAAACTAATCGAGCAATGTTTACTGGCTTTGGAACAATGCATAAGTCGTTTCCCTCAAAATTATAAAGCTCTGTACAGATTAACCCATTTTTATTTGAGTAATAAAACTTTTAAGAATTTAGTAAAGTGTCGGCAGCTTATGTTATCGGAGTATACTTGCGCTGATTCATCGGTTGTCACTGGTTTATTTTCCGACCGGAAAAGCAACAATTTCTTTAATGTAAGATTTTTTTTTTAGCTACAGTAATTTTTAACTTTTCGTACAAATACGTTTTTTTTTTTTTAGGGAATTTGGAGAATTCCAACTAGTGAAATCGACCGTCCAGGAAGCTTTGCATCTCACATGAGCCGCTGCGTTGAGCTTTTGATGAAAGTTCTACGCGATAGCGACGACCATAAAACATTACTAGACTTATGTTTACTACTTCGTCGAACCCCAGACCCTGACAAGTAAAACTCTATTTTACAATACTTTACAAATTAATAACATTTTTTTTTTCGTAGAATCTACATCAGAGACTCAGAACGCCAACAGCTTTCTGATCAAGCTCTATCAATCTGCATTCAATCCTTAAGAGGATTGATTAAAAAGTTTATCGCCGGTAAAAAAATCTACAACGAAACTGAATTATCAGAAGGAGATTCAAATATTAAATTAATTATGGATATTTACAAATCATATCAGAAAGTTCAGAAACATTTACCGCATAAAGAAACTGTGTTTTGTAATTTATTAATTGAGGTTTACAAACATTACATGCAAAATAAGGTAAGAATTTTATTTTTTTCTGTAAGTTTTAAATTTCCCGCTTCTTGACGTCATCTTGTAATTCTACGAAACACGCTCTAGCGGAGAGCGAGGAACTACAACTGTCAAATTGACAAAATAATATAACAAATATAATAAACACAAGTTTAATTTGAAAATCGTTAACTGCAATTATGTAGCAATTATTAAATTTTGAAGAAAAATATTTTTTAGGTTAAATTAGATCGGTTGTATTTTCAGATTTGATTTAGTAAATATTGTATTGTTTATCAAAACAGTCTAAAATATATATTAATATATGTAAAAAACCTTGAAGAATCCAAATTTTCAAACCGATTTCAATTATCTCTAATAGTTTTAAAGATACACCAAAGTGAATCTGAAGAATCAATAATTTCTGGTCTCTTTTCAGTCATATCACATTAAAATTATTTTCAATGCACAAATCAATCTCAAAATTTTTGTATTCATATTAAAAACTATAAGGAATCCAATTTTTCAGACAAAAATTAATTATCTCATTTAGTTTTTGAGCTAGCGTACCTCAAAATGGACACAAAATAATGGGGTGAAATTTTCTGTATATTCTACACTAATTGTTATTTACTGAGAGGTTTTTACAAATATATTAGCTGTGCAAAATAATATAACAAATATAATAAACATAAGTTTAATTTGAAAATCGTTTACTGCAACTTGAGATGACAGCTGTGATAATGAGACTACCGACATTACCGACAAGCGACAAGATATAGTACATCAAAACATTTTTATTTTAACACACCGTAAACTCTTTGACTAAAAACGTTATAATTATCGAATACCTAATTTAATTTATCGGAGTCTTCATTTTAATAATAAGTAATTATTATTGTTATTTGTTATCAACACCTATTTCGCTTTGCCGTGCTGTACATTCTATTACAAGATGACGTCACGATTTTGCAATCGCGAAACTTCAGAAAAATTATAAGAAATATTGAATAATATGTGACTGAAATGATCTAAATTTTTATAATTTGTAAAAGTGTAAGACACCATTTTTTGCATGATCTATTTTTTTAAAAATTGGCTCCTACGTCATCTTGTAATTCTACGAAACACGCTCTAGCGGAGAGCGAGGAACTACAACTGTCAAATTGACTTATCAGTCATTGTTATTTACTGAAAGTTTTTTACAAATATATTATCTTGGCAAAATAATATAACAAATATAATAAACATAAGTTTAATTTGAAAATCGTTAACTGCAACTTGAGATGACAGGTGTGATAATGAGACTACCGACTTTACCGACAAGCGACAAGATATTTTATTTTAACACCCTAAACTCTTTGACTAAAAACGTTATAATTATCGAATACCTAATTTAATTTATCGGAGTCTTCATTTTAATAATAAGTAATTATGATTGTTATTTGTTATCAACACCTATTTCGCTTTGCCGTGCTGTACATTCTATTACAAGATGACGTCATGATTTTGCAACCGAAAAACTACATAAAATAAATTATGAATGAAAAGTTGAAAAATTATAAGAAATATTGAATAATATGTGACTGAAATGATCTAAATTTTTATAATTTGTAAAAGTGTATGAACCATTTTTTGTATGATCTTCAGCTTCCGGAAGGAGCCAACGTGCTCGAGTCAGCAATTAAGTTCTGCCAACAGCGTAAACTTTCTGCTAGATTAGTGACAACACCAATTACACCAACAAATCCGCCGATTACTAAGTTGTCTAGTACGCCGCTAAGTTCTACAGCCCAGGTAGGAAAATTAATTGTATCTTTGATAGATTTCTAGAAAATATTTCATTTATTACAAATTTGACCAATCAGAATGTCTCATTTTCCATTTTCTATTGAATATTTTATGTTCCAGTCTCCAACTCAAATAACTCAAGTGCAACCCCTAAGAAAAACCTCCAAGAGCTTCCCAGGTCGACCTAGAGGTCGTCCACCAAACATCAACAAACATTTATCCGGGTCGAAACCTCCTAAAACAACTAGCAGTGCTACCAACCAAAGCTTCTTCCCTCCAACCAGTACTGCCAACCCTTTTACCTCATGGCAAAGTCTCCTCTACTCCAGCTCTATTGACCCTAAAATAGCTCTAAACTACATGATGACGGAGTATCAAAAACAACTTCTTCGTCAATACTCGCAAATGGGTTCGAATCCCTTTGTGGCAAATCCATTTAGTGTACTACCAACTGCAGCACATTCTAGTGAGAAAGATAAACAACCAGTTGCTTCCACTTCCACTAAAACCAATGAAGGAAAAACTAAACCAGATAAAAGAGAAAAAAATGAGACTAACGTTCGATATTCAAAAGAAAGCAGCAAAGCTTATTACGCAGAACCAAACAAGGATTTCTCTGGGGATATTTCGATTTTTAAAGATCGTCCAGGGATTTCCATCACACCAATACACCAAAATACACCAACAGTTAATCCTCATCTGCCTACAAGTCCCGGGAAAACTCTACAGCAAAAGTTGGCAGAACGTCAAAAACAAAATCCAGCTGCTCAAAAACCACAACAAAAAAGCTCGTCAAAACATGAAAGCTCAGCTTTAGACTACTACAACCAATACCAAAACTTCACCCAAAAAAATGTGTTTACCAAACCGAGTATTCCATTACCTCCGGTTCCTCACAGCTCAAAAATGATGGGGAAAATGCCCTCATATAAAAACCTCTCAAAAAATATTCCCTCAAGTTTAACAATCACAAAATCTCAGCCACAAAATTTAATGTCTGGGATTCAAACCGGCGACTCTGGGATCTCTATTAGTCAGATTCCGCAAATCTACAATAAACCCGCTGAAACTACAAAGCTCATGAACTTTAGAAAGCCGGCTCCAAAGCTTAAACTAGGTTCTAGAAAGCTCGGAAGTGATATTACAGTTACACCAAACTACAAATCTAACGATCCTAAAAAAGATATTAACTTGCCAATGTCTTTGAGTATCGGGAAAAAAGATGATTTAGGAAAGAAAGATGATGATGTTGAAATTATTACAATTGAATGATTTATTTGTATCAATTACAATTCAACAATTGTGTATATTTTGGTAGCAATGTTTCACTAGAATACTTTAATAAATCGATCGCTAATTTTTGTCGCATTTCTTGAATTTTGTAAACGTTTTCAGCCATATTTTTAAGAATATTTACAGCGTCTGATACTTCGTCGAATAAACATTGTTTATCATAAATTTCTGGATATACTAAGCGGTTTGGAACAAGTGGAAAACATCCACAATGAACCGCTTCCAAACTAAAATATTGATAAAATTATAAACACAGTTTGCGGAAACAGTTTCCGTTTCTGTATGTCTTACACTGCCACTCCAAAAAACTCATGTTTCGCAGTTGAAATCACAACATGTGCGCTATTTAAAACATCGTAATATTCTTGTTTTGATTCAACAAATCCCCAGTGCAAAATATTACCATTAAGTATTTCTTTAGCTTTGTGGAATATTTCAGGAACATCTGTAAAAGTTTCCCCAAGAACTGATAACCAAAATTGAACTTTTAATTCCTTTAATTTAAACATAATATCAAAAAAATCTTCGGGGCCTTTATCAAATTCCCAACGATGCGGCCATATTATATGTAATAAATTATTGTATTGTTTTGTATTTATTGGAATTTGTGTAAAGTTTATAGGAAAGTAAAGAACTGTACATTTATTTTCTATTTGTTCTCGTAATTGTTTTGGTCTGCAGTCAGGCATTAGCTTTATAAATTTATTTAAATTGTTTAAAAAACTATTCATGTTATAGTTAGAATTAAATATTACTACATCTGCAACTAGACTGAAAAAAATTAATTGTAAAACATGTATGCCAATAATAAATAAATATTAAATACCAAGAGGTTATTTGATTGTATCCAAACTGAAAATCTCGTTCCTTTATTTGTTGTTTGGGATATATTAATTGATTTTCATGGAAATAAATAATTTTATTAAGTTTCTGCAAATCTGGTCTCAATCCTACGAGTTCTGATAAATTAAGAACACTGCTACAAAACAAACTATGGTATTTATGATTTGTAGGAATCATTTGACTCATTATTAAAGCACTACACCTAGCTCGCCATGGCCATTTCTTAGCCGGCAATGATATAATATCATAACATTCAGGTAAAACTAAAATATGAAATGTTTATATAATAATAAAAGAGGTTGTGTTTAAATAAAACTGAAACTACCTTTCTGTAAAGTATCAATTAATTGTTTATGGGAGCCACCGTAAAATGGTTCAACAATAACACAAGTCTTTTCCATGTTTACAATCAATATTTAATTTAAAATCTCATATTTCGAATTCAATGGTCGCATGAAAATAGTATTGAAAATTTAGGTTAGAAATATCGGTTTAAGATTTAAACAGGAAGATGTCGCTGTAATAGGAAAACCGTGGTTTACGAATACGAATTTCCTCGACTAAATCGTAGAAAAATATTCTCGTATACTTTCAGTATTTGCTTACAAGTAATTAAAAATTTGTCAACTAGTTTTGTTTCTTGTTATTACGCAATTAAATATTGTTATGTATATCTATACCATAAACACATTGAACAAAATCAATTCAAAATTCTTGCATGCTTAAAATTGATAAATAATATCACTGACCTTTTCCTCCTACATTTCTTTCCAGGATCTCGAACACTCGAACTCCACAGGAACACAGCACATCACACAAATTTTACATCCTATTTCGGCACTTGTTTCCGCGAACTAACAAAATTTGACAGTTTAAAACAAATGAAAAATACATACTACATATGCAGTAGTATTAATTATTCAATTTAACACTGTTTTAAATTAAAAATATACCTTTAAATCACATAATTTACACTCAAAAATGCACAAACGTCTTAAAACGACAAAATCACTGTAGCAAATGGAGGAACGAAGTAGCAACTGTTTTAAAATACGTGTAAATTCAAGCAAGCGTTGGAATAAGACTGAACTTGTTCGTTGCGCATATTCAACTGTTTTTTCGTTTGTTATTTGGAATGCTAGATGTAATAGGTAATTTTTATAATAAATTATTGTTAAAGTGGATTATTATTTATGTTTATATGTAAGCTAATTTATAATAATTGAAATTATTATGACGATTTATCAACATTTTATTGTAAATGTAAATACACTTAAGTACATAATTACAAAAATACATTGTATTAATAATGCGTTCGTATTTAATATCTATTTTTAAATAGGATCATTGTTGTAAATGCAATATTTAATTCGTATTTTCTAAATGTTCTACCTATTTTGTCATAAAAAATACAATAAAAAACTGCTACATCAATACTTGTGTTGGGTATAAAATATATTTTTAACAGTTTTCATTTTATAATAATTTGATTTTTTATTTTGTTACAAATGTAAAAACAGATTTTGGCGACTTACCTACACATGATGTGTAGGTTTTAGTGTTTTGCGTGTGCTTTTTTCTTGGCGAACTCCTCGTGCTTGGCAAAGTGCTGTTGGGCCCCATGTTGACTCTGGTGTCCCTTGTGCTCGGCTTTATCATGCCCTCCAGCGTATTTGCCTTCTTTAGCGTGTTTGTCGCTATGTTTGCCAGCCTGAAATATATTTTATCAGAAACCTATGTATTGGAGAATATTCTAAAAATATGGTTGAAAAAAACGTTGTAAAGAAACGAGATTTCTGCAGCCACCTCCTGGAAAACTTCCGAACTACATTTATGTACGAATTACTCAAAATTCAAGGCAAGAAAAAGAAAAATATTTCAAATAAAAGTTGTACAAAATTATGAAAAAAAATCATACTTGATATTTTCCATGCTCATCTTTATTTTGTTTGATTGCGTGGTGTTTGGACTTTCCGGAACCAAATTTGATCCATTCTCCGCTCTTATGTTTATTACTGAACCAATTATCGGACTTTTTGTGTTCATCTTTGTGGTATTGCTCACGAAAGCCCTACAAAATAAAAACGAGGTGATTTTTTACTTTTTTATACAAAGTATAAGGAAGTATTGGAATCACGAAAAAATCGTTGACGAGATTTTTGCGGAAATATTTTGACGTCCAATGAGTCCGTTAAGACCAATTTCTCATTGATGTCTGTGTGTGTGGATGGATGGATGTCTGTGTGCGCAATATCTCATGAACGAGACAAGATATGTAAACGAAACTTGGAATTTATAAGTTTCATGAAAAAATGACGAGCTGGGTTGAATTTGAATGAAATTGAAAAACCGGAAAAGGAAGT
Source organism: Poecilus cupreus (assembly GCA_963942605.1). NCBI lineage: Eukaryota > Metazoa > Arthropoda > Insecta > Coleoptera > Carabidae > Poecilus > Poecilus cupreus. The sequence goes on from OZ012731.1 coordinate 143,774, forward strand.
TTACTGGACACACAAAACAATTAATTTCATTTATTTTAAAAATTGAATCAGCTGTGAGAAAAAGTTTCAAAGGAAAGATGTTAGCAAAAATGTTTGGAATATAAAATGTTATTTGCACTTTTCTTGTACATGCTTCTAATTTTGAGAAAAACTAAATTATATGTTTAAGGATATATTTCTATAATCTTAGTTACATTTTTAATATTTATGTGTCAAACGTGTTAAGTAATTATGAAGTGTCAAAAAAATGTGTCGTGTGAAATATTATAAACGTAATATTTGTATTATTAGTTAGAAAGTTTTGAAGAGTATATTGAGAACAAAATTAAACAGATTTAACATCTATATATCAAATAAATGTCAAAATAGTCATACGCAAGGAATAAGTCATACATATTCAATTGGTTTTATTTGTATAAGAAAGTAGTGTGGTGCCCACACCAGATTTGTTGGAAAAACTGTTTAACAAAAAAATAGCTCCGACGAAAAAAGAACCTAAAAAGTAAAAAATATAATAATATAATAGCGATTTAGGGGTGGAAAAAAAGAATAAACGAAATCGGATAACCCAGTAAAAAGTTATGCGTGGTACAATTGGTTAACAATCATCTCCTATTTCCTACCCTAACGGGTGGATTTTTTTTTTCAAATTTACATGGGATCAACTTCAAGGTATACCCTAACCAATAAAAAATAATCATCAAAATCGGAATACTCTGTAAAAAGTTATGCGTGGTCAAAAATAAACTTAAATACCTCCTGCTTCTTTTCGTCAAATAAAAACATTGTGCAACAAAGACAAACAGCCGTCAACTAACTGTCTCTCTCGGCTCGCATTTCCAACGTCAGTGCGCGTTCCAGAATTATTATACTTCAATGGTTAAAGTCGATAACCAAAGTAGCGATTAGACACAGGTGGAGTGATGTTATTTCATCATTTTCTAGCACATTTTTTTTTCTTTCAAGGTCTGCAGTTGTAATAACAACATGTATGTTGTACAAAACAACAAGTATAGTGTTGGTACATGGCATAATTATGCTGCAATTTGTATTTCTTAGCTTTGGAATATAGAAACTAGAGCTCAGCGAGAAGGAAATACTGTGTCAGATATAATTTGCTGAAAGGTCAACATTTGATTTGTGCAGCATTCCGAAATTAAAATGAGATTTTTAATTAGTTACACGATGTGTTATTATTTGAATAATTATTGTGTGTGGACAAAAAATGCAAGGTTAAAAATCTGATGTGGCCAGCACGTAACCACCCGCCCAATACTACTCTTAAACGATACAAAATAGTATTTGATGATACAGAAACATATTTTTTATTTATATTTGAGAATATTAATTATCTTTCGTATATTTATTTAATTTTTTGACTTTCACTAAGAAAACAGCTTCACAATTAAAATGACATGTGTCACATTTCGTAAAAAAAATTTAAATGTTTCCACGGTGTACTAGGAATGCAAGATTTGTGAAATCTAATTTCTTTATATTTTATTATCTCTAAATCCAAAGAAAATTAATAAAATTAGTGTAATCAAAACACATGTAAAATTAAATATTCTTCAACTTTCAAAATAACATAAATTGTTGAAAAAGGAAATTTAACCGTGTTTTTCACGAAAAACTGTTAAGGGCTTCAAGTAAACTGCGACTTCCGGTTGACCAATTTTATCCAAAATCTAATCAGCTCTTCATTTAAATATAAGAAGCAATAATTCGCCGATCTCGGTGGCGTAGTGGCTATGTCACTAGCCTAGCACGCCAGAGGTCGTGGGTTCGAATCCCACTGAAGAGCATGGTCGTTTGTGATGTTTACATAAATTCACAATCATCCTCTCATGAGGCGGCATATGACCATAGTAGTTAGTCCGCCTCCCATCTTCGTAATAAAAAAAAAAAAAAAAGAAGCAATAATTCACAAAATTGTATTTTTTGGTATTATAGTATTTGAGTTATGCGAAACGAAAAAATTGCTACAGACCACACACACACACACACACACACACACACACACACACACACACACACACACACACACACACACACACACACACACACACACACACACACACACACACACACACACACACACACACACACACACACACACACACACACACACACACACACACACACACACACACACACACACACACACACACACACACACACACACACACACACACACACACACACACACACACACACACACACACACACACACACACACACACACACACACACACACACACACACACACACATATATACACACATACACACATACATACATATATACATACATACATACATAAATACATACATAAATACATACAGACATCATCGCGAAAATAGTAAAAACTCACTACCTAATTTTTTAACCAAAAACAATACCTCCCTTATACCTAGAGGTAGGCGGGAGGTAAAAATAAATATTAATATTTATTTATAGAACAGTAGGAGGAGATCAAAACAATATAAAAATATTTTGTGTCAGGTGTAAAAATAAAATCTACGTGCAAAATATCTTAAAATACATTTTGCAAAAATATTTTTATCTATTTATTTATAGATATTTGATGACAAATTTATTATAACACAACTTTAAATTTGCAATCTACATGTGACAAGTGATTGAATAACAAATAAGCACTACTATAGAAGGTTCTAAATTCTAATCAAGATCTTCTTTGTCTTTGAGCGGCTTTTACGAACACCGGATGTTAGCAAACACAACGTTGAATGAATTCCTAACGCGAGTGTACATCATAAATACTTTACAACACTTCTACATTCATTTAACACTCAATTATTTTATTGTTAAGTTATTGAAGTTATTAAAAGTTATTGCTTTTTTATGTTATTTTCAAATTAATAAAAATATTAATTCCAATAATTCCACTCACCTTGACAAACCCAGCCTTCTTGTGTCGGTCCCCAGCTTTGAAGGAGGCCCCATGAGCCCCATGGCCTTGCTGATGGTTCTGTCCACCGTGGTGGGCCTCATCTACCGCGTGGTGTTTCTTACCACCATGTTCTGCTTCTTGTTTCTTGTGTAGCACGACCTCGGATTTGCCTTTGGAGGCCTTCTCGTGGTCGTGGTTGTACTTTTTACCAGATTTCTTTACGTGACCAACTTTTGCATCTGTAATGAGATTAAATATGATAGAAAAGTTAATTTATAAAAGTGATGTTAATTATTAACATAGTACACAAAACTATTAATATTAGCTAAAAAAAATAAAAAAATAAAGCAAATAATATAGAGGATTAAAAAATGAACAATACTGAAAGTTGTAATTCAATAATAATTAAAATAAACGTTATAGAGATAATAGAATTAAAATATTACATGTATTTTATGATCAATATTCTACGATTATTTTGAAAATTATAGACTTAACCAAAAAATATTTCAAGTAAAAGTTGTACCTAATATTATTTTAAATTATTTTCATTAAAACAAATTTTACTCTAACTCAATTATTTACCCAGATATGCTCAAAATACCCTACAGGCCTTCAAGTAAACTACCACTTCCGGTTGATAGATTGTTACCAAAATTTAACTAACTTGTAACATGAGTATCTAAAACCTAAATTTAAAATTTGACATTGATAGCTTCAATAATCTTTGAGTTATTGTGAATAAAAATATCGTCCCATTGATGCGAATTCCCAATGCACATACATTGATGATATCGTGAAAACAACTGAATATCATTCTAGGGACCCTAAAACATGCTTAACAGTTGAAAAGTCCCTATTAAAAATTTTGACCCGTCACAAAACTGTTTCTGCTGCTCTCTCATGGCAAACTGTTGAACTATATACGTTTAGGAATAATTCAAAAATGAGAAATTTAATGTTGTATGTGTGTGTGTGTGTGTGTGTGTGTGTGTGTGTGTAGTCTGTGTGTGTATATGTGTGTGTGTGTGTGTGTGTATGTGTGTGTGTAGTCTGTGGCAATTTTTTCGTCTCGCATAACTCAAATACTATAAAACCAAAAAATACAGTTTTGTGAATTATTGCTTCTTATATTTAAATGAAGAGCTGTTTAGATTTTGGATAAAATTGGTCAACCGGAAGTAGCAGTTTACTTGAAGCCCTTAACAGTTTTTCGTGAAAAACACGGTTAAATTTCCTTTTTCAACAATTTATGTTATTTTGAAAGTTGAAGAATATTTAATTTTACATGTGTTTTGATTACACTAATTTTATTAATTTTCATTAGATTTAGAGATAATAAAATATAAAGAAATTAGATTTAACAAATTTTGTATTCCTTGTACACCATGGAAACATTTAAATTTTTTTACGAAATGTGACACATGTCATTGTGATTGTGAAGCTGTTTTCTTAGTGAAAGTCAAAAATTAAATAAATATGCGAAAGAAAAATAATATTCTCAAATATAAATAGAATTTTGTACCGTTTAAGAGTAGTATTGGACGGGAGGTTATGTGCTGGCCACATCAGATTTTTTATGAAATATTTGGTATTAAAAATAAATGCTGTTATTGGTATATCATGCATAAAACAACACAAAGTCACAACATACCCAATTTTGGGAACAGTTGTTTAGACTGTAATCGATTTAATATTTTTGGAACTAAAAAAAAGGCGTCTTTTAATAATTAATAAAATAACGATAAAAACTTTTAAGGCAGTATTTTTTACGGAATAATAATAATATGGACAGTAGGGAATAAGAACTAGTTCAATTTTAATATTCTGGTGAAATTAACAGCAAAAAATGGTCTCGGACGAACAATTAGAAAGCGTTTAATCGACTGTTCTAGTATTTCGTGTTTTGCCAATAACTTACTGGTGCAGTGTTTAAAAACAGATTATGATTTGAACTTTAGTTCAAGTGGTTTATTTGCAAAACAAACCGGACATTTAACTTTGTTCTGGGAGAAAGATCTGCAAGAATGCAACACTTTCCTTTGCAGAATTACATAAAAAAACCTGATGACTCAATGAAGTTTTTAAAAATAAATGCAATAACTGTAACTAATTATTAAATCATTTGCCAATGTTTCCGGGTTCAAATCTTCTTTGTACTTTTATAAAATCATCACGCTATTTACCCATTAGTGGGCGTGGCACTTTTTTAATAATTTACCTGCAACTTCAGTTTTTGAAGCACCCCCTGCAGCCGCCCCTGATTTGGAGTGGTGTTCAGTGGATTTAACATGGTGGTCTGCAGAAACAAAAGCTATTAGGAGGGCTACCCCTATCTAGAACAAACAAACAAACATCTAGAACAAACAAACAATAAATGAATATTTTTACTTTCTTATACAAAGTATAAGGAAGTATTGGAATCACGAAAAAAATCGTTGACGAGATTTTTGCGGATTTTGACGTTCATTGAATCCGTTAAGACCAATTTCTTAATGATGTCTGTGTGTGAGGATGGATGGATGGATGGATGGATGGATGGATGTCCGTGTGCGCTATATCTCAAGAACGAGACAAGATATGTAATCGAAACTTGGAAAAATTTGACTCACGTAAAATCCTCATTTAAAATTGTTATATTTTTTTATTACATTTCTTTATAATATAAGCGCTAAGAAACCCATTGTAGCAGAGCGCATCGTCAGATCTCTAATATTTTTCGAGATACGTCGATTTTTGGTATTTTTCAAAGTGCATCTTTAAGGGCCTGTAATTCAAAAACTACACGAGATATCTAAAAATTCTCTTCAGTTTAGCGTTTCTGGTGCCTTATATAACAAATTAGCAAATTTTTAAAATTTTGAAATTTTTTTGTATTTTTGTTCAAAATTTCGATCGCCGATAACTCGACAAATATTAAAGATACAGATTTGCAGTGTTCACCAATCGATTCAGCTCGTCGAAATACATAAGTATGCAAAGTTTCATAAAAATCGCTTTGCGGGATGGAAAGTTAGAGCAAAAAGTCTGAAAATGGCGTTTTTCGTCCAAAAAGTCAATAGGTACCCCTTGACGTTTGGCCTGAATTTGGCCATTTTCAGACTTTTTGCTCTAACATTTCAACCGGTTGTCCGAATTTTCTGAAATTTTCAGGGTTTATGTATTTCGTCGAGCTGAATCGATTGGTGAACACTGCAAGGCTGTATCTTTCATATTTTTCGAGATATCTCCAATCGAAATTTTGAAAAAAAAATCAAAAAAATTTAAAAATTTTAAAAATTTACTAATTTATTATAAACGGCACGAAAAACACAAAACTGGAGGTATTTTTCGATATCTTGTATAGTTTTCGAGTTACAGCCCCTCAAAGTAGCTCTTCGGAAAATATAAAAAATCGTCATATCTCGAAAAATATTAGAGATATGACGATGCGCTCTGCTGCAATGGGTTTCCTGGCGCGAATATTATAAAGAAATGCAATAAAAAAAATTTACAATTTTAAGTCATATTTGGGGAAATTTCCGTATTTTGAAAAATATTACAAATCGCCATATTTCGATAAATATAAGACATATTACGATGCGTACTACAACAATGAGTTTATTCATGTTTAAATTATACATAAGTAATATATTTCAAGTTAAGTTTGGAGGAGTATTTAATTTATTTTCTAGTAAACAATTTACTAGTAATATCAAATAATTATCAAAATAATGTAAACGCAAGGAACAAGTCATACGTGTTTAATTGGTTTTATTTGTATAAGAAAGTAGTGTGGTACCCACACCAGATGTGCAATTAGGGTAAAATTATAAATTTAATGTCAAAAGATGTATTAATTTTTTGATGTAAAATAATTATAGTTAGTTATAGTTAAACAAAAAGTTCTCTTGACTGAAAAGGTGCTAATTATAAAGGAAAAACATAAAAAGTACATTAAAATTACAAATTGAAAGATCGAACTATCATAATTACACAGCAAATGACGCATTTCAAGACAAAAATACTTAACAATATACGAACAACTAACCCAGCAAGAAACTAAATAACAGATCGCTGCTCTGCAGTGCTTTGCATACAAATTGTATCGTTAATAAATTAGTTTTATGCAAACTTGTAACTGTACATAATGTAATAATAAGTCATTTTACGAATTCTAACTTTAGAAATAATAAATAATTCATCTGGAAATAGGCGAGTGACGCACAAGAGGTGTTGTGTTTGTTTTAACAGCAAACATTAAATCTTACATTTTTATGAAGTGATTTATCACTTGTTCTTGGACATTAGTAAATGTAAAATATTTCAGCTGCAAAAACACCTATTTTATGTACAAATATCTCATGCAGAAGTAACATTTTTACCCTAATGCAATTAATGTAGAATATACAGAAATTTTCACCCCATTATTTTGAGTCAATTTTGAGGTACGCTAGTTTAAAAACTAAATGAGATAAATAAATTTTGTCTCAAAAATTGTATTCCTTATAGTTTTTAATATAAACCTAGAAATTTTAAGGTTAATTTGTTAAACAAAAATAATTTTAATGTGATATGATTGAAAAAATGGCCCAACATTTGTTGGTAGTTAAGGTTCACTTGAATGTATCTTTAAAACTATTACAGATAATTGAAATCGGTTTGAAAATTTGAATTCTTCAGGGTCTTTTACATATATAAACAAATATGTTAGACTGTTTTGATAAATAATAAAATATTTACTAAATCAAATTTGAAAATACGACCGATCAACTTTAGCCAAAAAATATTTTTTTTTCAAAATGTAATAATTACTTGCTATATAATTAATTTTGCATTCCCAATTACAATTTTTAAATTCGCAATGATATATCTCTAATACATTTTGAAAAATCAGTTTTTGAAAATGTTCATAAAATTTCAGTTTTTCCTAAAAATCTCAAAAAATAATAAAGATACGAAAATTTACTCTGCGCCAATCGATTCTACGGAAAAAGTTATATAAGTATACCAAGTTTCACTAAAATCGCTTCACAGTAAAAATAGTTAGAGCAAAAAGTCTGAAAATGGCCGAAAATCCGAAAAATCTCAAGGGGTTAGTATTAAGATTTTGCCAAAAATTTTCATCTCTCAGAATTTTTATTTATATACCCTATCCCCCTATTTCAGCCTTGAAACTTACAAAAAATTTGGTTTTATCGAAATCCGAGTTATAGTTTTGGAGATATGAACGATTTTATGCTATAGAAGCTGAGGGCACAAGTCGCCGTAAACTGTAAAATCGCTATAACTTAAAACTGAAACAAGATATTGAAAATCTAATTGAATGAGGGTGTTTGGCATACTTTAATTATATTACACATAAATTTTTGTGATAATAACTCTTTGGATACAAATTTTATAATCACACAAACTTAACAGAAAAATTTCGAAATATTGTACAAGTTTCGGAACTTATATCTTTACAACCTAAATAGATATTTCAAATCTGATTTAAAATATGGATTCCCTACACTTTCATTGTCCATACCCCATATATTCATTCAAATATATAAAAAAAACAAATATATTTTGATGCCAATATATCTAAAGTGATTTTTCTCATATTTCACCAACTCAACAATTATTTTATATACAAAATAAACAATATAAACGTGATTTTATAAATCGCTGAGGTTCCTAAACGCAACGAACTACACTGGGGTGGTGTCTATGGTCCAAAGAGCAGGTAGAAGAACTACTAAGTGACCTCGAGATCTACAATCCACTGTTTTGTATTCATGCAACACGTTATCTGAATCTAAACTGGACAACATCTCTTAGTTTTGTGGTCCACGAACCAAGAAATTCCTTCACAAATACTTTCAGATATTCAGACGCTGGACTGATCACAATAATCATAGAGTTTTTCTAGCCCTATGATTCTTTTCAATTATTATTTAAATTACTGGTTTTGTACAGCAAAAAATATTACAATTAAATTTGTTATATTTATTTCTCAAACACATTTGCTTTAATCGTTTTGCTTTGTAGTATTTTTATTGCATACTTATTAAATTCTCTTTAAAGCGTTTTCATTTCGCATTTAGCAAGAAACAATTAAAAATGATTTAGTCTTAAATCTTAATACATTAATTCGTGGAAATAAACAATCAATACTTTTCCTTTAAACGCACTTAACACATTCATTAATTTTTTTAAGTATCTGCAATATTATTTGATAAGATGACAATGATACAATTAGAAAGTCAATCAATTTCCTTTTGTAAAATTTCTCAGAAACGAAAATACTTGAAATAAAAGTTACACAGAATAAAACTCTACACTCAAATTACTCAAAATAATTTTAATAAGCGTTAAAAAACAGACGCCAGAAAACTCTAAACTTGGACTTCGATTTATATTAAATTAAATATGAGCTACAGACAAAACAATACATAGAATTGCAGTTATCAAATTACAAAATCTAAACAACCAATTTCACTCTAACAAACAACTCCAAAGGTTTATTAAAAACGCATATGCAAACAGCTAACACCGTCATTGCGTAATTATGTATTGACAATAAAAGTGTCAACGTATTTTTCTTGAAATTCGATACATATTGGAGTTAAACATTGAACAGGTTTCAGGAATTTCGCAGTTTAGATTACAATTATCAATTCTATAAATTATACGTATGTTTGACTGCAAATAATGACACAGTAATCAAAAGATTGTAAATAAAATGGAGAGATACAAAGATTAGATAGCAAAATGTAGCAAAAATCAATATCTGAAGGACACAATTATAGTTTTAGGAATTAATTGCGCAAAAATTGTACTTTTTACACAATTTTTTTGAGTGACAAAGTTTATTTATTTGCTACATTTCTTCATTCTACAATTTAGAGCGGAATTCGAACGCGTGATTTCTTTTTAGATGAATATTTGATTACAACAATGGAATTGATTGATTACAACAATGAAAGTGGTTGATTGCAACAATACTTTGAATGTTTGGCAACAATAAAAACAGTTAAACGTTGATTACAACAAAGTTTTGTGTACTACAATTATTTGGGTGCAATAAACAGCGGTCAAAAATGTCTAAATAAAATTTACTTACCAAAAGAAACGTATATCTCATTTTGTCAACCTTCACAAACAAACTGAATGCGATTTATAAAAACTACAAACACCACAAGTCCTCTGCTAGCGTCTCTGAATGCCGTGCGTCGACTAACTAGGTTACCGCCTTTTCCAGGAATACTCTCCGATTTGTTCTGGTGGGGAGTGAGGTAGGGATTCGAACCCAGAACAAGTCGAGTGCTCTGGTTTTGGTTTTTGTTGTGTTGGAGGAACGATAGTTATTTACATTCAGTTTCGTTTGAATCGAGGTCGAAGAGAAAGAAGGATTCGTTGTATGAATGAAATTCAATTATTTACAATTTTTTTCGGTGCAGTTCTACCGGGATCTGCGATTGCAGAGCTGACACACTGACATATTTGTAAAATGTAGAGACTTTGTTGTAATCAACGTTTAACTGTTTCTATTGTTGTCAAACAATCTAGTATTGTTTCAATCAACCAATTTCATTGTTGTCATCAATCAATTTCATTGTTGTAATCAAATATTCTATACGCGTTCGAATTCCGCTCTAAATTGTAGGATGAAGGAATGTCGCAAATAAATAAAGTTTGTCACTCAAAAAAATTGAGTAAAACGTATAATTTTTGCGCAATTAATTACTAAAAATATTGATTTGTAGTTTTATTGCTAGTGTTAAATAGTGGAGCAATAAAATTAAATGAATGCATAAAAACATGGAAAGCCGGTTTGCTAAAATTAAACGATAAAAATAACTTGTAACGGTGCATAATTTTTCTAACACATTATAAATATTATGAAGATAAAAAACACGTAATTCTAAAAATAATTTCTCGGACTAAAATCTGTTTTATAGTAAATAATTAAATTAAATGAGCTGTTAAGAAATAAATTAAATCATATGAATATGTGGCAAGTCAAGTGGTCTTTATAGCTCAGTCCTTAATAGGAAAGCAGAAAGAGAGAAACTGCACTGTATAGATTTAGATTTATTATCATATGTGAAATTGAGAGCGCTGTACTAACATCCAGCTAACCCAAAACCATCATCAGAGCCGTACTAAGTTTAATGAAATATGAGGAATGCATATCATGCTAAATATAATTCAAATTTTTAGTTAGAATACTTACAGATATATAATTGAGCTTCTGCAAGTTCTTCTTAGGTCAGCAAGTCTTGTGTAGCAAAAACAATGTCTGAATTTGGTTTATCCTGGACACCTGCAAATAATTCTCTCCTCAAATCGTTTTACAGTTTGTTTTTCATGTGATTTTTTTATTAAGTTTAGTGAAAACTGTTACTCTGTTGAAATCTTATTATTAATGACACCCCTAATAATATTACATCAAAAAAGTTAAATAGTTTGTTGTAGAGGAAGAATTTCTGCATTTTTTGGCACTAATATTTATAATTTTACTCTATCTGAAACCGAAAAAAATAACAGAAATGTTTACTGGTAATTTACTTACAATAATCTGAAACCACATCCAATATTTTTCGTCAATAATTAAAGTACGATTCTTTTTCTAACAGCACCAAATTTTTTCTGGGATCTCCAGCATTTATTTCTTACGCATCCTGTATTTTACAAATATATTTGTTGAAATTTTTAACTTGAACATATTTTGAAATGCATTCCATATAAATACCTAAAAAAACATCACTTCTGAAGACGTTTTGGGTTATTAATAATTGTCAAATAGGTCAAGGATACAAGGATAAGTTAACCCACAAAATTTTCTAATTTACTTTTCAGTTTTGTTGAATAAATATACGTATTCGATTTCAGAATATCAGACAAATGCAAGAAGAAAATGAACGCGGAATAAATTATGACGAGAAAAAGCTTTTCATTCATCCAAAAATAAACCCATTTAAATGGAACATGTTCAAGTTCAAGACAATGTTTATTTCTTATTTTATGTTGTGGCATCCCTCGCCCAAATTATAAATGTTACGATGGCTAAAAATAACTCGAGTGACATTTATTTAGTGGGCATCTAATCATTGAGGAATATCAGATTGCAGTACATGACTTTCGTTCTTTGTACTGTCTATTTTCATTCTGATTTCGTACACACAAGTCACATTTTATACAAATCTACATAATTTAAGGATGTTTTATTTGATTACAACAATGAAAATGATTGATTGCAACAATACTTTGATAACAATAAAAACAGTTAAACGTTGATTACTACAAAGTTTTCTGCACTACAATTGATTGTTAAAAGTTTAGATCTTTTATTTGATTACAACAATGAAATTGGTTGATTGCAACAATACTTAGATTGTTTGCAACAATAAAAACAGTTAAACGTTGATTACAATAAAGTTTTCTGTGCTACAATTTATTGTTAAAAGTTGGGTGTTTTAAGAGCAGTGTTCTAGGCTCGGTTTTAGCGCTGTAGAATGTTTTAAAATTATTTTATAAAAAAATTATTCAAATAAAAGTTACAGAAAAATGTATTATCTACCACTTTTATTTGAAGTATTTTTTTATAAAATAATTTTAGAACGTTGTACAGTGCTAAAAACACTGCTCTTAAAACACCCAAAAACAGAGCACTTAGTACCAGCCAATGTCTCTAATTTAAGAGTTTTAATTTGTAAAACAGTATTGCTATTGAAAATTAAATTGTGAAATATTATTACGGAAAGTTAGTCAATAACTAATGATGCTTCAAATTAATGAATTTGGTAATTGTCAGCCAACCAGTTCATTTGTCATCCGTGACTGCGCAGACCACGAAAAATATTACAAAAAATATCAGACAGAAAATTCAAACATCTATTAAATAATTAATTTTTAGGTGATCAATAAAAATTGATTAAGCATATGCACCCCATGAAATAAAACATTAAAAATGACATAATAATACAGGAACTATCAAACGCGCAGTACCTGTAAAAAAGCGCTAAAAATTGCTGAAAATTCTGCAACGCTTGATTAGTTGCTGAGACAATCATAGAGCTACGCTTCACTAAGTTGCAAGTTTGTAAGAAGTCGAGTAAGAATTCGATGTTTGGTCGCTTTCTAGAAGGGGGGTGGTGTGTACTCAACGGTGTAATTCTATATAAAGAGTAGTTTTGCAACTTCCATGTGATAATTTTAAGAGTATAGTTCCTTGAGCAGAACACGAAAATGCTTCGATTTAGAAGCATTTCTACGCTGCACGTAAGTAACAAATTGCTTTTGCTGGTTTCACAGTTTGTTATAACGAGCTCAGAATCGTATCATTTGGTTTAGTTAAAATCACACAAAGGAAAATTGTTTAATTTATGTTTATCTCCCGCAAATACAAATACATACCGTGTGTAAATGTTGGCATAGGCAGTTAACATGTAAAATTAGTTTTTTGTAAATTAAAAGTGTCCGGCAAAAATTATGCACCCAAATTTTATATCACAATACTGCCAATATCCCTACATCTTATTTAATACAGATTACTTTATTTTGATACTGTAATTTAATGAAATTGATAATAATAATTCCTGAGACCATTTACCAAACCCTCTATTGCTTTTGAAAATGAATATTTACAAGTTACTAACTGACAGCTGCATTGTAAATATTTTACAAGTTAGTAAACAAGGTAAACAATGCACGTTGCCATAGTAATGCTTACAAGGTTTATTCGAAATCATTTAAAATATTTATTGAAAGAACAGTTGTGTGTAACAAACTGACAAGACTTGGTTATAATTTTAATTTGATTTACAAATGAGTAACAAGTAAAATGTTGAACAATCCACGCAAGGTAAATGTTTTACTGCTTCAAGGAGGTGACAGGCTTGTAATGTAAATAACTAATTTTCTACGACCACTGAGAAATCTGCTCATTGTATGTTTGTTGTTGTTAGAGAAATGAGGTACATTGCAGCATCGTGCGAAATGAATTTGTTTTGTGAGTACTTCAATACAGATCAGCTCATTTCAGTACAGGTGCCATTGCTAGGACACTTATTTAGAATTGTCAAATATTGGAATGGTGAAAGCGGGACAAATTTATTATTAAAATTAAATTAATTTTGAAATAATATCGTGGTCGTAGAAAAAGTATAGTGTACAACTCGTATGGAATGTCCATTTCATACTCGTAGGAAATGAGTACCATTCCATGCTCGTTGTACAATATAATATTACCTTACTTGTAATGTAAATAACTATTACGATGCTGTATGTGTATGAACTTTGGGAATTCGTATCAATGGGACGATTCTTTCGTGCCCTATAACTCAAAATCTAATGAAGCTATCAATGTCAAATTTCAAATTTAGATTTTAGAGGCTCATGTTATGAGCTGATTAGATTTTGGAAGCAATCCATCAACCGGAAGATTATTTGAAGGCCTAACAAGATTTTTGGAAATATCTTAGTAAATAAATGAGATTGGAATCAAAAACATGTACTTACAATCTTTATTTCAAATATTTTTCTATATTTTGTTGTATCAGATTCAAAAACAGTGAGCCAAATTTTTATAATTTATTATTTCATTTCACAACACTAGTTATTTACTTTACAAGTGTGCAAAGAAAGGAATTACCCACGAGAGAAATTTTAGCACACTCGTGTAATAATTTTATCGAGTGAGTCACTTTGCCCACGTGTGAAGTATAACATTTTATCCAACACTTTTTAATAAATAAAAAATGTATTAAAGAAATATTATTTGACAGTGACATAAGCTTTAAATTTTTAAATTAAAATGTCAATCGAAGTATTTACCAAGGTGTTGTGTGTTATTATTATTGTTATAAATAGTGACTTTTCTCAAAATTATAATCTGTTACTTTGCTTGTTTAAAATCTCCAAAGTTTTAGAGCATTTACTGAGAGGTGTTGGATAAATGTTTGAGTCTTGAGCCAAATAACATAAATCCGTTAAAATATATTTCTTTTAGATATGTCTGCTGCTGGTTTCTCTCGCGCAAAGCCAGTATTACAACCCCGATTACACAGTATCACACGATACAGACTCGCCAGACCATGGGGGCTACACAAACACAGGTGCTGAAGAAACCCACGCTGAAGATGACCGACCAGACTACTCCAAGTACTACAAGAACGACGGAGCGTCTTCGTCGCTGCTAGCTGGTGGAGGACCAGCAGCAGGAGGGTTCCACGCTGAAGGAAAGGAAACGGAAGGAGGGTTTGTGAGTCCGCTGGATTTTAGCGGGTTCTTCGGCGCGGCGCAGTTTGGTAAGTGAAATATTATGACGATAAATTGTGTTGAAATTATATCAGTGTTTTAAGTTCTGTACAATGTTCTAAAATTATTTTATAAAAAAATGCTTCAAATAAAAATAGTAGATAATACATTTCTCTGTAACTTCTATTTGAAGCATTTTTTTATAAAACAATTTTAAAACGTTGTACAGAGCTAAAACTGAGCTTAAAACACCCAAAAACAGAGCTCGTGGTACCAGCCCAGTTTTAGTTGTTTATAATAATATTGTGCAGCTCTGAAATTGCAGATTTTTTAACTGTACATTCTCGCGTATACAGTGTGTTTCAATTTAGAGGTATCTCGAGAATTTTACGACCTACAGACTTTCGTTAAATTAAATAAAAGTTGCCATACTACTAGTCCAATTTTCAAGTCTCAAAATTCAAATTCAAGATATGATACAAACAAAAAGGCCATATATTTCTTATCAAACAATGCAGGAACACGGACCACCACCAAAAAACATTTTCGATCCGTTATTTTGTTTTTTCAAAAAGCATCTGTTGGCAGATTTAAATTTTAAAATATAATTTTTCTGTAACGTGTTGAATTCGTAAATGGTCACAGTAAAATAAAAATATTTCAAACAACAATTGTAGATAATAATATTTGAAACATTATTCTAATAACAAAAATTATCATTAAACCATAATTTACTGAGATATTTTAAAATAACTTGATAGGGCTTCAAGAAAACTAACACTTCCGGTTATTGGATTATCACGAAAAATTAATCAGTTCTTCCAAAGACGATACAATTAATATATTTAAAGTATCAAAATTTTCAGTTTAGTAGTTTTTGAGCAGTAACTCCAGAGATCTACACAGACTGACACATACATCATTGAGAAACTATTAAAATCGTATTCTAGGGACCCTAAAACGTGCTCATCCACTGAAAACTCACTACCGATTTTTAGCATGATATAAGCTGTTTTCTTATTGAATATGAGCCACAAAAAAAATATTTTTCTACGCCACTGATTAGACAGTAAAAATATGTACCTCCATTATTTGCAACATTTTACTCCAAAACTTTAAAAGTAATTGTGTAGTGCCCTATTCAATCAAATCGTCTTACAGTGTTATAACATTTTGTGTATTGTTCAAATAAGTATAAGAAAATATATTTATTTCAGGTGCGGAATCCAACCAAAAACAATCACATCCGGTCATCCCTGTTCAAAACCCATTCCACTTCCAGGACGCTTTAAAACAAAACTCCACCGGGTTCGTAGACAGCAGCGAGTTTTCCGCAAACTTCGCTAACGCCCCCAACTTCGAACTTGAAGTTGGAAAACACTTTTCCGATAACTCATTCGAACCCAAACCTGACAATACATACGTCGCACCAAAAGACGCCGCGTATAAAACCAAATCTAAACCGCAGAGTTATAAATCTGAAGTTGATGATTTGAATGGATATAAAGAACCAGCGAAGAAGATTAAATATGACACTAAAATAAAGAATGATTACATAGCTCCTGTTAATAATTATAATTATGTACCGATTCTTCCGACTTTGTCTAGTTACACAGGAGGAAAAATCAATCATTTAGCTACGGTTAAAACTTATGTGCCTCAGCTGTTTCCAGCTACTAAACATACAAACGCCCCGTTAAATATTCAGTCGACTCCGTATACAAACAACTTTCAACCTAACCTAGACTTAAAATCAACTTTACCACCTTTGAATTCCCAATACAATATTCCAACAACAGCAAACAGTTATTACACAACCGGAAACGATTTTGTTTCTGCACAACCATCAGAATATAAATCTGAAAAAGTCCAAAATGCAAACTGCCAACAAATCGCAAAAAATTTAAGTCCAGATGACATTTCCCACGGACGTTTTCGACGACAAGCTGATAAAATGAATTGTTATTTATGTAAAGACCCAAAAACTGGTGGAAAATACGAACAATGTTCTTATACATCAGATCCAGAAGATAATAAATCATATTTTAGAGGTCACGCTGAAAAATACAGCACGAAAACTTATGTAGACCCAGAAGAACATTCGAGAAACCGCAGAGATACTTCCAAGAAAGATAAAAGGAAACGTAAACGAAATGATGAGAAAGACGAATATGTGAATCCATTTAATTATGAGAAAGATTCATCTCATAAATTCAATTCAAAACCAAAAGAGTTTGATGAATCAGAAAGTTATTACAAAGCCCCGGATTTTAGCAACTACGAAAAAGATTCCGAAAGTTATGAATTTAGTCCCGAATATTTCTCACAAGCAGCAACTCCGGAAAAAAGCTACTCGGAGCTACAAAGCGAAGAGTTGAAAAAAAACGGACAAAACTGTAAAAAAATCAAAAAAGATTCAATGACTTGCATGATTTGTTCCAACCCAAAAACTGGCGGGAACTATGAGCAATGTTCTTACACTTCAGAACCTAACGAAAAGAAATTCGCTTATGTAAAAGAAAAAAAATATAACAGCAATGATCCAGAGCCAGAAGAGAAATCAGTTGAAAGTACAGAAACCAAACCAACCATCCAAAGAAATAAATCTCGATTCCAAACTCCAAAAAACGCTGAATTCTCAGCTAGCATAAAACATCCTAAACAAATTAAAAATACTGAAAGAGATTATGATTACATTCCTCATCATTTCATTGCAGAAAGCAAACAACAAGAAAACTATTTTGGAAAGGAATCAAACGATGAAAACAAAGGAGGTTATTTGTACAAACTGTTTCCGGAATACGCTGAAAAAGAATCAAAAAACCAAGAAATCAAACAGCGACCTGAGTTTGAATATAAAAGCGAACTACCAGAATATTTCACAGCTGAAGAATCCAAGAAAGATGTCGATTCAGTCTTGCAAGAATTCACCAAAAAAGATCGTTCAAAATGTAAAAAAATCGCTAAAGACAAAATGACTTGCTATTTATGTACAGACTCCAAAGGCGTTCAACACGAAGAATGTATGTTTGTGTCTGAATCCCAACCTAAAAGCAGCCACATTGCTTACCACGAAGTAAAAGAATTCTCTTCAGACCCAAAACGTCAAAACAACGAAGAGGTTACTGCAGACACTAAACAAGTACCGGAAGTTAAATCTCCGCGAGAAATCAAACGAAAAACCAAAAAAGTTAACCCTACTCTAAAAGAAGTTGAGGCAGAACCAACAGAAAATGTAAAAGTAATCGGTAAAACTCCTAGAATTGTCCGAAGAAGAACTAACATCAGCAAAGAGTATTTACCGCAAGAAAGCAAACGTTCTGAGGTTAAAGTTGAAGGACCAAAAGCTACCAGCGAAGACGACAAAGAGGAAGAGGAACTAAAAGAACCGGAAGGCCCTGATGGTGCTTATGCCTCAGAACTAGTTCCGGTTTTCAGTAAACAATTTGGTATGACTTTACCTAAATATATGTTGGAAGTTACTGAAGGGGAAAACGTTTTTGATGAAGTTGTAAAATCTGGTTAAAAAATTGTATAATTGATTTGTAATGTTAATTGAAAATGTTACATTGTTATTTGTATTTAATTATTTATAATAATATGCAGCAGACAGAATTTTAAAACAAATCTGGTTAAAAATATATGCTAAGTGTTTTATTGTAGGTAATTGTTATTTTATTGTTAAGATATTGTTTAATCCCGCTATAAATAAACTTTGTTTTATTGTTATGAAGAAATCTACTACTTTTACATTAAAAAACCTTTCACTCAAAACAATTCATATTCATTTTATGTTTTAAATAAATAGAGACAAAAATACTATGATTAAAAACAGAAATAAAAATTTGTACTTACAAAGCTGTCAAACTTTTAGCACTCCCTATAAAATAACAAACATATTATTCTAAAATACTATTGGTGAATTTATTTATTATTTACCTTTGATTGTTTCAATTATTACAAATTTGACCAATCAGAATGTCACATTTTCCATTGTTGTACAATTTAGATATTTAATCGCGATTAAATTGAAGCAAATTTTGAAGATTTTGAAGGCATATTTAGCCGGATAATTAGTTGCAGAAGCAACTTTACCTTTACTGTTATTCTATGTCTTTAAACATGCTGAATTATTCATTTCAAGCTATTTTTATTTATTAATTTTTGACATTTATTTGACAAGTAAAAAGAAAAACAAACAATTTGCTATGGTTACAATATAACAACATAATTTATGGTGCCTTTTGTTTATGAGTGTACCGATTTATTTAAATGAAAATGTGTCAAAATCAATATTATAGTACAATTTCTTCGACAAATATTAAAGTTTATGCTACGAATTTATGAAATAATCTTGACATATACCCCTCGTGCTAAATATAGTCTTCAATATAGATCAAGTTTCATAAAAAAAAAAAAAAAAAATCTGATGTGTCCAGCACATAACCTCCCGCCCAATACTACTCTTAAACGGTACAAAATAGTATTTAATGATACAGAAATATACCTTCTTATTTGTTTATTTTCTATTTATATTTGAGAATATTAATTTTCTTTCGTATATTTATTAATTTTTTGACATTTCACTAAGAAAACAGCTTCACAATCAAAATGACATGTGTCACATTTCGTAAAAAAATCAAAAAATTTAAATGTCTCCATGTTGTATAAGGAGTGCAAGATTTGTAAAATCAAATTTCTTTATATTTTATTATCTCTAAATCTAATGAAAATTAATAAAATTAGTGTAATCAAAAAACATGTAAAATTAAATATTCTTCAACTTTCAAAATAACATAAATTGTTGAAAAAGGAAATTTAACCGTGTTTTTCACGAAAAACTGTTAAGGGCTTGAAGTAAACTGCTACTTCCGGTTGACCAATTTTATCCAAAATCTAATCAGCTCTTCATTTAAATATAAGAAGCAATAATTCACAAAATTGTATTTTTTGGTATTGTAGTATTTGAGTTATGCGAGAGAAAAAATTACCACAGACTACACACACACACACACACACACACGCGCGCGCGCGCGCGCACACACACACACATTCATACATACACACAGACATCATCGCGAAAATAGTAAAATCATATTGTAGGGACCCTAAAACGTGTTTATTCATTGAGAACTCACTACCCAATTTTTTTACCAAAAACAATACCTCCCTTACTTAGAGGTAGGCGAGAGATAATTAATGGTTTTTTTATTATTATTTGTCACTTCTAATATACTATTCCAAATATTATTGTATTACTGTATTTCATTTGCAAGTTTTTTGCAAGTTTTTCGCAAACGATTCTGGAAATCTCAGAAAATGTATTCCGCGAAAATGTATAAACTATAAAATGTAAATTAAAAATTAAAGCAAGCCAGTGAAAAAAATAAATTATTTTGTTATGTCACTAGGCGGTTTTGTTAAACAAATTTTTAAGGGATTTGACCCTTCATGTTTTAAAATTAATAATTTTTAATGTAGCTCCATTTTATACTAACATAACGAATCTTGGAATAAATGTTTTCAATCAAATTATTAAATTTATGTTGATCTACAATGACGGACGAATACTTTTTCATAGAAGAAATATCACCTAATTCGTCAGGTAAGCGAAAATAATTCCCAAACCACAATTTACAAAACATTTCACTGGCTTTAGAAATTGAAAGTGAAAAGTCAAACGGTGACAAAAAATGCTTACAAAATAAAGACCACGGTGACGCTTACCCAGCCGCAGAGAAAAAAAGCCAAGAAATCAGACTGCATGGTAGATATTTCCCAACAATATAACTATGGTATAATTATGTAATTTTAGGTAAATGCATTTTAGAAATCGAACAACAATTGGAAATGGCTGAATCGAGATGCAACACTTTAAAGGGACAAGTTGACTACATGAAAATGTTATACAACGGAATGAATAGCAAAGACGGTAAAGAAGCTCCCAAACCATCCGCCAAGCTGCCTCAACCCTCCACGGCCCGACGTCACCTGGGGATCGACAACGGCGGCAAACGGAAACGCAACGACGAAGCCGAACAAACTAAAGGTAATCCCACAAATAACCAACTGACATAACCTAACTTTTATTTGTCTAGATTCGAAGTACAGCGAGGAAACTCCAAGTCGAGACCATGACGTAGACCTCCACCAGCACCAGGCCATCAGCAGCATCTCCACAGTGCCTCACCGGGATAACAGCGACCGTCCGTGTGAACGAGACGCTAATGCAGCTGTCAAATCAATCAACAACATCATCAGCGGAATTACCAACTCTGTTAACCGACTGACTCAACTGCAAGTACATATTGGATCCAGTAGTACCACCGCAACGAACAATAATGCTAACGGTCAGTATTGTTTATTTAATACACGTAACTTTATTCAGCTTTAATCACACTTGAATGTTGCTAATTTTATAAAAAACATTTCAAATAAAAGTTGTACCTAATATTATTTTAAATCATTTTCATTAAAACAAAATTTACTCTAACTCAATTAATTACCCAGATATGCTCAAAATACCCTACAGGCCTTCAAGTAAACTACCACTTCCGGTTCATATATTGCTACCAAAATTTAACCAAATTGTAACATGAGTATCTAAAACCTAAATTTAAAATTTGACTTTGATAGCTTTATTAATCTTTGAGTTATCGTAAATAAAAATATCGTCCCATTGATGCGAATTCCCAAAGCACATACACAGACGATGTCGTGAAAACAACTGAATATCATTCTAGGGACCCTAAAACATGCTTAACGGTTGAAAACTCCCTATAGAAAATTTTGAGCCGTCACAAAACTGTTTCTGCTGCTCTCTCATGGCAAACTGTTGAACTATATACGTTTAAGAATTATTCAAAAATGAGAAATTTAATGTTGTGTGTGTGTGTGTGTGTGTGTGTGTGTGTGTATATGTGTGTGTGTGTGTGTGTGTGTGTGTGTGTGTAGTCTGTGACAATTTTTTCGTCTCGCATAACTCAAATACTATAATACCAAAAAATACAATTTTGTGAATTGTTGCTTCTTATATTTAAATGAAGAGCTGATTAGATTTTGGATAAAATTGGTCAACCGGAAGTAGCAGATTATTTGAAGCCCTTAACAGTTTTTCGTGAAAAACACGGTTCAATTTCCTTTTTCAACAATTTATGTTATTTTGAAAGTTGAAGAATATTTAATTTTACATGTTTTTTGATTACACTAATTTTATTAATTTCCTTTTGATTTAGAGATAATAAAATATAAAGAAATTAGATTTCACAAAGCTTGCATTCCTTGTACATCAAGGAAACATTTAAATATTTTTTTTCGAAATGTGACACATGTCATTGTGATGAAATTGTAGTAAAACGTTGATTTTGACACATTTTCACATAAATAAATCTAGTACACACATAAACAAAAGGCACTATAAAATTATGTTGTTACATTGTAACCATAGCAAATTATTTGTTTCTCTTTTTACTTGTCAAATAAATGTCAAAAATTAATAAATAAAAATAGCTTGAAATGAATAATTCAGCATGTTTAAAGACATAGAATACCAGTAAAGGTAAAGTTGCTTCTGCAACTAATTATCCGGCTAAATATGCCTTGAAAATATTCAAAATTTGCTTCAATTTAATCGCGATTAAACAGCATCACATCTAAAATACACAACAATGGAAAATGTGACATTCTGATTGGTCAAATTTGAAATTGAATAAATTTTAGGGTCCCTAAAATACGATTTCACTGTTATCACATTGGACTTCTGTGTATGAGCCGCGGGAATTCGTTTTCATCGGACGTTTTTTTTGTTTACTAATACTCAAAATCTACTAAAGCAATTAATGTTACATTTCAAATTTAGATTTTAGATGATCATTATAAGATTTTGGAAGTATTCCATGAACCGGAAGTGCTAGTTTATATGAAGATCTTTTATGTTTTTAGGGGGAAATCTTAATAAATAAATGAATTACAGTAAATTTCATTGTAATCAAAAAAATGTAGAATAACTTTTTTCTGTATTCTGTACAGTTTGTTGTATTTTATCTGCGTTATTTTTCCAATTATTTCAAAACATGAATTACTATAAAATATGTAATAGCATATTTTTAAACTAACAGAATTTTTCCCACCAAATTCAAGTTAAATAATGACTTGCGCAGTCGATGCAGTTAATTTATAATCAAAGTCGAATATAAAAACTAGCAGCCGGCAAACTTTTATACGATTGAAAGTAGAGCTAAACTTGAAAAATCTTGAGAAATGTTGTTTCTATTTTTAGCTTGTGATCGCTGAAACTAGATCCGCGATTTTGCTCGTATTCTACACAATATACACGAAATAAAACATTGAAATTTTATTCGAAATATTTGGCTATTACTCGTTTTAACAAATCTTTCTTTTAAATTGTATTTGGTAAAACTACTATCCATCCAAAATATATATGCAGAAATAATTTTATTGTTTGGAATGTTGAATTTGGGAATACATATGTTAATAAAACACATTAATATTTTATAGTTAAATTGTTATAAGCTCGTAATTTACACATTCACATTTTTATTATTAATCGTAACTTCATTTTTCATTCTCAAAACATATTTATATTAACTAAGGTTGTAGTTAAAATTAATTACAACTGATTAAAAAAATGGAGTTAACGCTAATCCTGCCTGTAAAGTTATAAATGTGTAATAATTGAAAAAAATAATCGGATGTGGCCAACACATAACTTCCCGAAAATTTTAATTTCTAAACGGAACAAAATATAGAAAAAAGTTTCAAATAAAAATTGTAGCCAATAATATTTTAAATATTTGTATTATAACAAAATTTACTCTAACTCATTTATTTACTGAGATATTTCCCCAAAACCAAATAGGCCTTCAAGTAAACTACCACTTCCGGTTGATGTATTGGTTCCAAAATTTAATCAGCCCCTAACATGAACATCTAAACTCTAAATTTGAAATATGACATTGATTGCTTAAGTAGATTTTGAGTTATCGTCAATGAAACAATCATTTCATGAATACGAATTCCCACTGCTCATATTATACACTTATCTTGGAAATTACGTAATAGTTTTCTAGGGACCCTAAATCTATTGTAACTACCTTCACAATACATTTATTTGGAGCATTTTTTCCCTAAAATTAATTGGCAACCCTTTGACTTTGTACTTTCGAGGTTAGGCTAAACCGAAGTTTACGGCCTCAAGAGAAGTTAGCTGCAGGTCCTAGTTTCTTTAGCAGGTTATAGTTAAAGAAAAACAATTTAAAAAAGCAAGAAACTCAGATTTATTTTAGTTTTGAGGTTGAATAAACACGAATTTGTTCAACAGCATTTTCCGAACGCAAATTTATTAGGGTTTTGTTGTTTGACTTGCCCCCAAACTGTCAAATCTACCAAACATCATTAGCTAACTTCACAGCCGTAAACTACGGTTTCACCCGAGATTATTTTGGGTGCTAAATAAAAATAGTTTTGATTCCAGTAGAAGCAATAGGAATCCAAAACGTGAAATGTTCCCCGCGTTACAACGACCAAAACGCAGCCGCCGAAAAACCATACCAAACCGAATACAATCACCTGGAAAAACAATCTTCCGAAAGCATGAAATCCAAGACATTCAAGAAGAAACGTCGCCTAAAGGGAAAGTCTTCTAGCAAACAGTCCATGTCTAGCGTAAACGACACCAAGAAACGAATTAAAGTTACTGCAAAACACACCGAGAAAAAAACCAAATTGAATCAGTCGTTCACCGGAGCAGACATCAGTCAACTAACTGTCAATAGAATCCGGAAGAAACCGTTCAGTAAACTACGCCCAATTTCATCCAGAACATTACTCATGAAACGTTCACTCAATACTTACAACAACAAACCATTGAAAGCAGAAAAGAAAGAATGGAAATCTGATAAATTGATTGAATTATATCACAACTCAAACGCGAAAATAATCACTGCTTCTGAAGACAGTATACCAAACAAAAAAACAACCGCCAAACTAACAACCAATGAAATCAAACCACGTTTAACACAACAACAACAACAATCAGAACAAGTTATACCAACCCCTCCACCTCCCCCCTATGAGAAACAAGAACCTAACCTGCAACCACAATATCGACCGCCTCTTTCTCCAATCAACGAACAGGAAATACACTACGGCGGAAGCTACTACCGAAACAATTACGAACTGCCAACTATTGCTTCTAAAATGAAACAAGTTGCAAAGAGTTATTTCCAAAACTTTAACTTTAAAACCATCCCTTTCGTAGCTGCTAAATCCACCACCCCTAGCCACAATTTAGGGGTAAATATTCAACAAGTTTTAAGTATTATTAAAGGCAGAAAACCAGTAGCAGGGATTTCACCAACTTTAGCTTACAACATTGAGTTAGCAGCTAATAAACTTGGTTCAAGACCACTTTCAGCGCTTGTCTCAAATCTTGGTTCTCATATGAATACAAACAAACATATGTGCCCCCTTGCTCGAAGGTACCCCTTTTCACATCTACAGGAAATGGCTAAAGAAATTCCGGAAGAAACTGTTGAAGAACTCAATGCTACTTATGAAGATGAAACTAATAAAGTTCCTCCGGAACATGTTATGGCAGCTGGAGATAAAGACGATGAAACTTCCCCGGAAAAAAATTGGTATGTCGATGCGAAAAAGAGCGAAAAATGCACGTGTTTACCTAAACAAGGAGTGAGCTTCAATGATGTTTACAATAAATACATCACTGATGAAAAAACACCAAATGTAATATTAATATTGGGTGCGTTCAGCAAAACCTAACAGCTACTCTAGCAACTTAGCGAAATAAATTTGTGTTAGATGAGCTAGAGAACTTTCTAGAACTGTCAAATGTATAAAAATTCATTTCTAATGTCAACCAAGTCTGCAAAAAAACTATACTGTTTTACATTTGTCTATTATCAGAATTTGAGGTTAATTCTAACCTAACTATACTGACACAAGATAACTAGGTGCTAGATGAGCTAGCGAACTTTCTAGAACTGTCAAATGTATAAAAATTCATTTGCAAAGTCATCAATATTAACCATGTCTGCAAAACAACTAGAAAAATAACTTAAAATGTAGTAAAATATACCAAGTATTTGACATCTATTACTTATCACCAATTTTAAAACACTGTTTTGGTTTTGTCTATTATCAGAATTTGAGGTTAATTCTAACCTAACTTGACTGACACAAGATAACTAGGTGCTAGATGAGTTAGCAAACTTTCTATAACTGTCAAATGTATAAAAATTCATTTGTAATGTCAACCAAGTCTGCAAAAAAACTATAAAAATAACTTAAAATGTAGTAAAATATACGAAATATTTGACAACTATTACTTAACCAATTTTAAAATACTGTTTTATATTTGTCTATTATCAGAATTTGAGGTTAATTCTAACCTAACTTGACTGACACAAGATAACTAGGTGCTAGATGAGCTAGCGAACTTTCTAGAACTGTCAAATGTATAAAAATTCATTTATAATGTCAACCAAGTCTGCAAAAAAAACTATAAAAATAACTTAAAATGTAGTAAAATATACCAAGTATTTGACAACTATTACATACCACCAATTTTAAAATACTGTTTTACATTTGTCTATTATCAAAATTTGAGGTTAATTCTAACCTAACTTGACTGACACAAGATAACTAGGTGCTAAATGAGCTAGCGAACTTTCTAGAACTGTCAAATGTATAAAAATTCATTTGCAATGTCAACCAAGTCTGATAAAAAACTATAAAAATAACTTAAAATGTAGTAAAATATACCAAGTATTTGACAACTATTAAATAAATAAATAAAATAAATAAATATATCATCACGCCTTTTACCCATTATGGGTGTGGCACTCTGCTTACGCAGATCTCGGTAGGTGATATATTTTTGCGTATGAAATGCGGTTACCGGCCGTCAAGTCATAGCCCCCAAAGCTGTTAGTAGAGGAGGAACCACAGGGGTAAATTTAAACTGGCAACTGTCTGCTGTGGGATTCGAACTGAGGATCTCACGATCCGCAGTCCGATGCGTTACCTCTGAGCTATTTACCCCAACTATTACATACCACCAATTTTAAAATACTGTTTTACATTTGTCTATTATCAAAATTTGAGGTTAATTCTAACCTAACTTGACTGACACAAGATAACTAGGTGCTAGATGAGCTAGCGAACTTTCTAGAACTGTCAAATGTATAAAAATTCATTTACAATGTCATCAATATTAACTATGTCTGCGAAAAAACTATAAAAATAACTTAAAATGTAGTAAAATATACCAAGTATTTGACAACTATTACTTACCACCAATTTTAAAATACTGTTTTGAATTTGAGGTTAATTCTAACCTAACTAGACTGACACAAGATAACTAGGTGCTAGATGAGCTAGCGAACTTTCTAGAACTGTCAAATGTATAAAAATTCATTTACAATGTCATCAATATTAACCATGTCTGCGAAAAAACTATAAAAATATCTTAAAATGTAGTAAAATATACGAAGTATTTGACATCTATTAAAATATTGTTTTGGTTTTGTCTATTATCAGAATTTGAGGTTAATTCTAACCTAACTAACACAAAATCTCTAGCAAACGCTAGCTAGCCGCTAGGTTCGGCTGAACGCGACCATTGCTTTGAGTGTTTAGTTTTCCTAACAGTTCTTTTTCCCCAGAGAGCTTTTCCTACGAAACGAGTTCGTCACAGACCCTGGAATGAAAACCGAAGAGTGAAACCTATTCCAATGAATGAAATTTTCCAGCCACATCCAACTGCTTTTAGATCTGGTTCCAGGTGCAGCCAAATAGATAAAAGAGAACGATCGTTGAAAGAAGTCTTGAAAAATCTGCATGATGAATTTTCTAACCTCACTGAGTAAGATAAATATAAAACAATTTAAATGTAGTTATACTGGAACGCGTACTAGTGGAGTAAATGCGAGTCGACAGAGAAAGTACAGTACGTTCAAAAATTTTGTTTTGTAGTATTGTAAAACATATTACGAAGTCTTGAGTTTTTAAAAACAGCAAATTCTGTATTCTTCATTATTTATTTTCATGTTGTTTATGGTCCAACAATCCATCAAAATTTCATGGATTTTTTATAGTGACTTGTACATTGCAATGTCACAGGCTGGGTTCGTTCACTCCCATGACATTTCTTTCGCAAATTCAAATTTGAATAAATTATTTCTTACAATTATTCTTATCGAAAAATAAAACAATTATTACAGTGAGGTCTTTGAACATTCTAGTATTTATATATGTGGATGAAAAAGATGAAACATTAAACTATAAAAAAATATTCGTTGAAGTCTAGTTTGATACTGTGTCTCTCATTCCCATGAACGACTACAGCAATGAAAATAATTCGTATATTTGTAAATATGCTCGTTTATAACATACTAAATTTATTTTCAATTTGAAATTACAGTTTTTACAAATAAAAAACACTTTTTGGTATATTTTTATTAGTTTCTCAAAAACTGTAAATTCAAATGAAAATAATTTTAGTATGTTATAGACGATCATATTTATAAATATACAAATTATTTGTATGACTGTAGTCGTTCATGGGAATGTGTAGCATATATTTGACTACTTTGAAAATTATGTTCATGTATAATTTGTAAACAAAATTAGCTTTTTAAAATTGATTACAAAACTTTGGACTTTTATCTACAAATGTAGGTATAAAACATTATATGTTTCATGATATATTGTTTCAAAAAAGTTGCGCTATTTTCATAAATCTACATAATTTAAGGATGTTTTATTTGATTACAACAATGAAATTCATATTTTGCTGAGTTTATTATAAATTATAACACCAAAAATTCAATAAAATATGTAGATGGGACTATTTTTCGTCATGTATCCCTACGCTAATTGTTGTTTATTTTTATAAACAAAAACAAAGCTTGTTTGACATTTAGGTTATGTGTGTGATATTGGTCATATTTTATAGTGTCCCATCTGCATCTATAGTTTATAATCTATTTTCATGACTGTAGTCGTTCATGGAAATGTGTGACACATATTTGACTACTTTGAAAATTATGTTCATGTATAATTTGTAAACAAAATTAGCTTTTTAAAATTGATTACAAAACTTTGGACTTTTATCTACAAATGTAGGTATAAAACATTATATGTTTCATGATATATTGTTTCAAAAAAGTTGCGCTATTTTCATAAATCTACATAATTTAAGGATGTTTTATTTGATTACAACAATGAAATTCATATTTTGCTGAGTTTATTATAAATTATAACACCAATAATTCAATAAAATATGAAGAGGGGACTATTTTTCGTCATGTATCCCTACGCTAATTGTTGTTTATTTTTATAAACAAAAACAAAGCTTGTTTGACATTTAGGTTATGTGTGTGATACTGGTCATATTTTATAGTCTCCCATCTGCATCTATAGTTTATAATCTATTTTCATGACTGTAGTCGTTCATGGAAATGTGTGACACATATTTGACTACTTTGAAAATTATGTTCATGTATAATTTGTAAACAAAATTAGCTTTTTAAAATTGATTACAAAACTTTGGACTTTTATCTACAAATGTAGCTATAAAACATTATATGTTTCATGATATATTGTTTCAAAAAAGTTGCGCTATTTTCATAAATCTACATAATTTAAGGATGTTTTATTTGATTACAACAATGAAATTCATATTTTGCTGAGTTTATTATAAATTATAACACCAATAATTCAATAAAATATGAAGAGGGGACTATTTTTCGTCATGTATCCCTACGCTAATTGTTGTTTATTTTTATAAACAAAAACAAAGCTTGTTTGACATTTAGGTTATGTGTGTGATACTGGTCATATTTTATAGTTTCCCATCTGCATCTATAGTTTATAATCTATTTTCATTACTGTAGTCGTTCATGGAAATGTGTGACACATATTTGACTAGTTTGAAAATTATGTTCATGTATAATTTGTAAACAAAATTAGCTTTTTCAAATTGATTACAAAACTTTGGACTTTTATCTACAAATGTAGCTATAAAACATAATATATTTCATGATATATTGTTTCAAAAATAAATCTACATAATTTAAGGATGTTTTATTTGATTACAACAATGAAATTGATTGATTGTTTATCAACAATAAAAACAGTTAAACGTTGATTACTACAATTGATTGTTAAAAGTTAATAACATTTCTATTCATCTTGCGCTATCTTTATCCCGTATGAGAAATATGAAACGTTTTCGTATACAGGATAAAAATTTCAGCTCGCTTTTTCCATACATCACAGCAGTGCGCGTTCCAGTATCACTACATTTCACTGAACGACAGTTACAAATATAAGAAAAATAAGAACTGCTTTTGAGCACCAAAACACTTTTA
The DNA here is from genome assembly GCA_963942605.1 of Poecilus cupreus. Taxonomy (NCBI): domain Eukaryota; kingdom Metazoa; phylum Arthropoda; class Insecta; order Coleoptera; family Carabidae; genus Poecilus; species Poecilus cupreus. The sequence goes on from OZ012731.1 coordinate 174,326, forward strand.
CCTCCATTTTACTACACATATTTCTGATTTATATAAATATTTATTTAATCTCAGCCGTTACGAAGATTTAAAAAGCCAAGTAGGAAATGTAAAAGGCAACAGTAGCACCGTGTTAATCGACATAGAAAAAATGGAAAAAGATTTACAAAATAAAGAAGACGAAATAACCATGGTCATGTCGTTGTACAAAGAAGTGATGGCACTGAAGCAGCAAGTAAAAGTGTTGAAAACCCGCGCGAGTCAATCAACCGTGGTCGTGTCACCTTTCATCAACCGAAACCGAGATTACAAGGATTTAAACGCTGCTGGACATCTCACCAAACTACTCAGACACATTCAACAGTTCCAGGAAACTTTAAAAAAATAAATCGACCCGATAATATATTTACAAATTAGTTCAGATTATTGGTGTGAAATAAATTATATGTGACTTTTTATACATTTACAACTTTGTGGTAAACACAGTGTCTGTTATTGTATGTGAATAAAAATAACAGTTTTTTATTTGATGTTTTATTTATATTAACTTTAAGTATGAAATAATCACAGTTTTGAGGTTATGAGTTAAACACAATAATTCAAGGTTATGTAAAAGTTTGTTGTGAGCAGTCAATTCCTTCCAACATATCTTGAGCTTCTTCTCGGAGATTTTCAACCCGTTCCAAAAGTAATAACTATAACGAATAAATAATTACCATTCTTTCCTTAGAGGTTATCTTCAATGGGGTCCTTCACTAAAGTCACAAAATGCCAAATGAGTAACTAGACACAAAAATATTGCACTAGACACAATAGAACTTCACAAAATATTATTAATTCTTCTGTACTTTTGTGCTACTTCCTCACACATCAAAATTATTTGTACTTATTATTGAGCTGTCAAATGGTAGGCAACTAATTTAACGATTTTTTTATTTGAATTCGTAACTAAATAACACATTACGCTTGTTTGAGAATTCGCGCAATTATAAAACGTCGTCAAATCAATTAAAAACACGTTGAATGACATGGATTAGCAAAATTTATCAGTGGTAATCAAAATAACCTCACAATTTATTTATGTTTATACGATTACAATTCGCAACTGAAATGGACCCGTATCCATCTGGTAGTAAAATTATAAACTGTATAAAAAAAGTAATGGCGTGTTGACACGTTTGACACAATATTAATAAAAGTGATCTTCGTGTAGTTTAGTGCAATTTTATTCCATTTAATTTATTTGTTCTTCACCTATCGTATTAAATTTGATTCGTTTTATAATGAGTGCCACAATCAAGAAAAAATACAACAAAAACTGCTGTGTATGGCTGCCATTTTCGTGCCAGCAAGAAAATGTGATTTATTTTCCATTTATTTCCAATTTCCAAGAAAGAATGTAAGTAAAGTGTAAATATTAATCAAATATAGAGAATTTTAATTGGCCGAATATATGAGAATTGTATATTACTAGGTTTTTTATAATAACTTGTGTGATACATAACCTAACATTTCAACAATTTTCAGTGAGGGTGTTTTTGGAATAAGTTATTTAAGCAGTGAAATAGAATATTTTTAATACAAAAATGTATTGTTTTATTCGGCTCGGATTACAAACTTTTTGCTCGTGTGGAATATGTGCCATTCCATTACTTGTAGAATATACTATTTCAATTACGATACATATCAAAAATGACTTTTTTCAACCGCTATTTTATTTTATTTTTCAAAGTACAGGTTTAATTTGTTGTATTTCGTAATGATTTTTTCCAAATTATAAAAATTTAGATCATTTCAGTCACATATTATTCAATATTTCTTATAATTTGTCAACTTTTCATTCATAATTTTCTTTCTAAAGTTTCTCGGTTGCAAAATCGTGACGTCATCTTGTAATAGAATGTATAGCACGGCAAAGCGAAATAGGTGTTGATAACAAATAACAATAATAATTACTTATATTAAAATGAACACTCCGATAAATTAAATTAGATATTTGTTAATTATAACGTTTTTAGTCAAAGAGTTTAGGATGTGTTAAAACAAAATGCTTTGTTGTACTATATCTTGTCGCTTGTCGGTAATGTCGGTAATCTCATTATCACAGCTGTCATCTTAAGTTGCAGTTAACGATTTTCAAATTAAACTTGTGTTTAGTATATTTGTTATATTATTTTGCACAGCTAATATATTTGTAAAAACCTCTCAGTAAATGACAGATAACAGTAAATTTGACAGTTGTAGTTCCTCGCTCTCCGCTAGAGCGTGTTTCGTACAATACAAGATGACGTCAAGAAGCGGGAAATTTAAATGGGATTCCAATTTTAAAAATATCGTTATTTAATAACTAAATGCCTTTTTTGGATAAAGTTTCATTAATAAAAAAAATAATAAAAAATAGTGAAGGACCCCTTTGAAAAAATAAAAAATAAACTAACCTTAGCAGCTGCAACGAGTTGGTTGGCAACCCTGCGGCTCATATGCTCCACCTTTTCCACCATCTCCCGGGGATCAGCCCTCGCAACATGCTGCAAACTCTTATACCCCGCTTGCAGCAACTGCTTCGCTCTGGCCAGCTTCACCGACGGCAGCTCCAGCAGCGGCTCCAGGTCCCTAGCAGCGCAATGCTGCAACCGCTGCCCCAGACCTCGAAGCAGCTCCACAAACGCCCACATTTCCTCCAGCTGCTCACAGAACCGCACCACGTTGGCAGCGAACGTCGCTGAAGATATCATCAGCTGCTGGACCAACCCGCGGGACACCTGGAACTTATCGGCTACGGAGAAGACGTCCACGCCGATCCAGAGGTCGTAGAGGATCAACGTGAGGTAGAAACGGTTGAGGACTCTTTCAGGGAGGCGGATTCTTCTGCCGGTCATCATTGATGATAAGCAAGCTTCGTCGAAGCCTAGGATTCTTGCTGTTTGTAGTTCTTTCGCCCCCAGGTCCATGTAGATGGTGTAGTAGGTCTGCATCGAAGGCTGCATTTGTCTGGCGAGGTCATACGGTGTGACCAAGTATAAAAGATGCAGATTGTTTAGTAACACTAGACTGTTTTGGGCTTGAGACAAATCATCGTAAAGTATATGAGCTGTGTCTAAGTCTAATCCACCTTTAATAGCCGCTTTTCCTAGTTTACTTATTATTAAGCGGTTGTCACTACTGATTATGACCTGTTTCCGGTCTGTAGATGTACCGGGCGAATTTGAGTTTATCTGGAAATATATAAAACTTTCAGAACTCAAAAAAATTTTTACTTTCTTATACAAAGTATAAAGAAGTATTGGAATCACGAAAAAAATCGCTGATAAGATTTTTGCGGATTTTAACGTCCACTGAATCCGTTAAAACCAATTTCTCATTGATGTCTGTGTGTGTGGATGGATGGATGTCCGTGTGCGCAATATCTCAAGAACGATACAAGATATGTAAACGAAACTTGGGATTTAAAAGTTTTATGAAAATATGACGAGCTGAGTTGATTTTGAATGAAATTGAACAACCGGAAGAGGAAGTTTACTAGACACACAAAACAATAAATAGAATCAGCTATGAGAAAAAGTTTCAAATGAAAGATGTTAGCAAAAATGTTTGAAATATAAAATGTTATTTGCATTTTTCTTCTAATTTTGAGAAAAACTAAATTATATTTTTCAATAATATTAGTGTCAATGTGAACAAAAACTAAAACATTTTTAATATCTATGTGTCAAACGTGTCAAATAATTGTGAAGTGTCAAAAATATGTGTCGTGTGAAATATTATATTATGTATTAATAGTTAGAAAGTTTTGCTGACTATATATTAATAGATTTCTATTTTAAAATAAAGTCATACGCAAGGAACAAATCATACACGTGTACAGTTGGTTTTATTTGTATAAGAAAGTAGCGTGGTGCCCACACCAGATTTTTAGGTTAAGTTTCAGTTTAAAGTGTATTTCAGTTCTATTTAAAACATGAACTGAGCTCGAATTTTATTTGAACTTGAACCTATCGGGTACTTGGTTCAACGTCGAGTTCAAGATTTAATGGCAAATATTGACAGTTTTTTCGCTGTCAAAAATTATGTTATCTATTATAGGTATTTTATTATTGTGAATATTATTAAATTAGGGGAAATTGTGTGCGAAATTTATTTATTATGGAGTCATCTGACAATGAGGACGATATAAACTTTAAAACAATAACATATAATTTATTACACACTGCTCAAAAAAACTCAAAAAAAAAAAATCGAGCCACTTGACCCAACCAAGAAAATGACTGTTTTTAAAATGTGGGGCATTTCTTTCAGGGACATGTTTACCAAAATCTGGGGATATATTCCTCCTCTACGTTCTCCAAAAATCCCGAAGAGATTCGCGCCCCCCGACCCCCTGAAAAATCGCTTTATGTGATGTCATGTCAGCAATGAAAAAACTCAAAGTTTGAAGGCTTGCAGCTCCAAAAAATCCTGTCTTAAGGGGGTTGTTCGACTCGATTGTCACAAAGCCCTATCAATTCCCTTTTCAGAGCTGAAAATTTCATCCTCATCGATGAAGAATTGACGAAATTTTCAGCTCTGAAAAGGAAATTGACAAGGCTTTGTAACAATCGAGTCGAACAACCCCCTTAAGAAAGGATTTTTTGGAGCTGCAAGCCTTCAAACTTTGAGATTTTTCATTGCTCAAACATCACATAAAGCGATTTTTCAGGGGGTCGGGGGGCGCGAATCTCTTCGGGATTTTTGGAGAACGTAGAGGAGGAATGTATCCCCAGATTTTGGTAAACATGTCCATGAAAGAAATGCCCCACATTTTAAAAACAGTCATTTTCTTGGATGGGCCAAGTGGCTCAATTTTTTTTTTTTTGAGCAGTGCCACAACATATAATAAATTCACATTTTCAATTACATATTTCTTGTTAGAAATACGCGTATTTCACACGTCAGAAAAGGCTATAAAACTTGTCATTTTTAGACAACAAAAATAAATAATATGAATTGAAATATTTTTACAAACTGTAATGTTTATATGAAATAAAGTTATTGCAAATCTAAGCTGTTTTCATTACATCTTAACTGTAATACAGAAAATTAGAACAAAAAAAACACCGATATGTCAAATTGTCAATAATTTTGAGGTTATGTCACTTTTCTACCACTACCAACTTCATCAAATTAAAGCATAGAACTTTAGTTTAACTAAACTTGTAACTTCAAAAACACCAGGTCCACTGAATATTTCAAAAATTTATACTGAAACCATAACTGAAAAACCATAAATATTTTACTCACCATAGTCGACTGCATCATAACCTCAACATCAACCTCGCCGCCATCGCCTTCCAATTTCAGCGCTCCCATTTTAAATAACCCCACAATGACAGCATCCGTATCACGTTTGACCTTCTGCACACCTTGTTGTACAGCCAGCAGCGTGGTGGCCGTCACCTGCTGCAGCTGCTTCCTGGTGGGAGCTGTCCCCAACGCGATGCTGCTTAAAACTAGCTCACGTAGACCACTGTGGTCCTCCTCGCCTAAGCGGGATTGTACGTTCTCCATGGGGGCGCAAAGCATGGTAGTGACCTTCTGCAGGTCACGTGGTTCACACAAGAGGATGCTTTCGCCTATGGAGGAACCTAGGCCGGCTCTACCAGCTCGCCCTGACATTTGTTTATATCTGATAAAGATAGAAATGTTTTCAAAAAATTGATCCAAGTATTACGATTTTTTTTGTATTTTTTTTTTGTAGAATTAACTGTTTTTCCAATAAAGAAAAACTGAATTAATTAATTGTATATTATATTATTATATATTAAGAAAGAAAAGTGCATGATTTTTTTCCCGCAAAGTAAATTTAAGCACAAGAGAAAAAATACATTTCTCTCCTGCGGTGTTTACGAGGTGTGGTAATAAAATTACGGGACTGATGCTGTAAAGCTTTTTCTATAACACTGTTTTGGAAACTACACATATTTTGACGTCCACTGAATCCGTTAAGACCAGTATCTCAATGATGTCTGTGTGTGAGGATGGATGGATGTGCGTGTGCGCAATGTAAACGAAACTTGGAAAAATTTGTAATATTTTTTTATTACATTTCTTAATAATATAAGCGCTAAGAAACCCAGTGTAGCAGAGCGCATCGTCATATCTCTAATATTTTTCGAGATACGTCGATTTTTCGTATTTTTCGAAGTGCAACTTTAAGGGCCTGTAATTCAAAAACTACACGAGATATCTAACAATTCTCTTCAGTTTAGCGTTTCTGGTGCCTTATATAACAAATTAGAAAATTTTTAAAATTTTGAAATTTTTTTGTATTTTTGTTCAAAATTTCGATCGGCGATAACTCGACAAATATTAAAGATACAGATTTGCAGTGTTCACCAATCGATTCAGCTCGTCGAAATACATAAGTATGCAAAGTTTCATAAAAATCGCTTTACGGGATGGAAAGTTAGAGCAAAAAGCCTGAAAATGGCGTTTTTCGTCCTGAAAGTCAAGGGGTTCCCCTTGACATTTGGCCTGAATTTGGCCATTTTCAGACTTTTTGCTCTAACTTTTCAACCGGTTGTCCGAATTTACTGAAATTTTCAGGGTTTATGTATTTCGTCGAGCTGAATCGATTGGTGAACACTGCAAGTCTGTATCTTTTATATTTGTCGAGATATCTCCAATCGAAATTTTGAAAAAAAATTCAAAAAATTTCAAAATTTTCAAAATTTACTAATTTATTATAAATGGCACGAAACACACAAAACTGGAGATATTTTTCGATATCTTGTATAGTTTTCGAGTTACAGCCCCTCAAAGTTGCTCTTCGGAAAATATAAAAAATCGTCATATCTCGAAAAATATTAGAGATATGACGATGCGCTCTGCTGCAATGGGTTTCCTGGCGCGAGTATTATAAAGAAATGTAATAAAAAAAGTTTACAATTTTAAGTCATATTTGGGGAAATTTCCGTATTTTGAAAAATATTACAAATCGCCATATTTCGATAAATATAAGACATATTACGATGCGTTCTACAACAATGAATTTATTCATGTTTATATTATACATACGTAATAAATTTCAAGTTAAGTTTGGAGGAGTATTTAATTTATTTTCTAGTAAACAATTTATTTTTAATTTAGAAATACTAATAATTGGTCGTAGAAAAAGTATAGTTCATAATTCGAGATGTAAATTAATTACATTACGCGGCTCGTGTGTAATTTTTTCACCCGTGCGTAATCTGCTTCTTACACCCCTATTATGTAATACACTATTACAGCCACTTCAAAATACGACAGATTTCATAATATTTCAGGTATCTGCAATTTATTATCTCCTGGGTGTGATTATTATCTAAAACTATTACAAAAGCAGAATTAAGTAGAATTGTTGATGGAGTAAACAGCGAAAATGGCGAACGAATAAAGTTAAATTAAAATAAAAATTTCTTAAAAATGAAGAGTTCAAAAAAAGTAATAAATATGTTAACTAACCTAGCAAGGGTCAAAAACTCTCTGCCAACATACGGTGACCTCAAAATGACCCTCCTGGCTGGTAAATTGACCCCAGCAGCCAAAGTAGAAGTGCAACAAATAACACAAATCGTCCCAACTCTAAATCCATCTTCAATAAATCTTCTTTCATCCGCTGTTAATCCAGAATGATGATAAGCCACGCCAAACGGAATAGTCCGCCTTAGAGTGGGGCAGAGCGCCCCTTCAGCTCGTAGGGCCCCCAGCAAAGCTGCCTTAGCTGCTGATTCATGTTGCAGAAGCTTTTTTTTTGGCATAACTCGACAAAGCAACAAAGACACGTTCTCACAATTTTTTTTAGACGCACAAAAAATTAAACACGATCCTTCCGGGATCACTTCCATAACTAGTCCAGCTAAGCGATCCGGATCAATTTTAGCAACGTCTTCGGAGTAATCAAAATCAATATTTCGCACCGGAACTAAACTATCGTCAACTGTCTTCGCAGTGCGGTCAATTTCCGCGATTTGGTTTCCGCATTTGACATATTCTTTTAATTCTATCGGACGAAAATCTTTTGTGTAGACTTCAGCTTTTAAAAATGTACATAATTCTGGTAAGTTTCCGATCGTGGCGCTCATACCAACCAAGTGGATGTCTTCCTCAGAGGATATGAGCTTGGTGAGAAGCTGCTCCAAGGTGGAGCCTCGGTTTGATTCACCCAAGAGGTGAAGCTCGTCTATGACGACGAGGCCGAGCTCTGAGAGGCGGGATGTCTCCAGAAGGGAGTTGACTAGACCTAGTGCTTTTTCGATTGTTGCTACGTATACGGAACGCTTTAGGCGACGACGACGAGGTGGAAGAGTGCCTTTACCTGCGGCGTACTCTTCGACGAGGAAGCTTAGAGCTAGAGCGAAAGGTGATAGCGCCCATACCTAAATAATAACACTACTGTAAGTACGTCATTACGAATAGTGTTGCGTAATGTTTATTACGCAACACTTGTAAATGAAATTTAAGTTGACACTACTGACTTATTTATTTTCATGTTGTTTATGGTCCAACAAGCTCCATCCGTCAAAATTTCATGGACTTTTTACAGTGACTTGTACATTGCAATGTCGCTGGGTTCGTTCACTCCCATGACATTTCTTTCGCAAATTCAAATTTGAATAAATTATTTCGTACAATTATTCTTATCGAAAAACAAAACAATTATTACAGTAAGGTCTTTGAACATTCTAGTATTTATATATGTGAATGAAAAGGATAACTGAAACGTTAAACTATAAAAAAATATTCGTTGAAGTTTGGTCAAAAATTCTAAACTTTGATACTGTGTCTCTCATTCCCATGAACGACTACAGTAATGAAAATAATTCGTATATTTGTAAATATGGTCGTTTATAACATACTAAGTTTATTTTCAATTTGAATTTACAGTTTTTACAAATAAAAAACATACTTTTTGGTATATATTTGTTTCTCAAAAACTGTAAATTCAAATGAAAAATAATTTTAGTACGTTACAGACGTTCATATTTATAAATACACAAATTATTTGCATTACTGTAGTCGTTCATGGGAATGTGTAACATATTTTACTACTTTGAAAGTTATGTTTATGTATAATTTGTAAACAAAATTAGCTTTTTAAAATTGATTACAAAACTTTGGACTTTTATCTACAAATGTAGGTATAAAACATTATATGTTTCATGATATATTGTTTCAAAAAAGTTGCGCTATTTTCATAAATCTACATAATTTAAGGATGTTTTATTTGATTACAACAATGAAATTAATATTTTGCTGAGTTTATTATAAATTATAACACAAATAATTCAATAAAATATGTAGAGGGGACTATTTTTCGTTATGTATTCCTACGCTCAATAATTGTCGTTTATTCTTAACGTCATGTTCATGTTGCGCTATCTTTTTTTATAATAATGATATATTGTGTCAAAAAAGTCATGTTATGGATTCAAATTTGGGTAACTGATACAATTTTATAACTAAATACATATTTTGCTGCGTTTATTATAAATTATAACACCAATATTTCAATAAAATATGAAGAGGGAACTATTTTTCGTCATGTATTCCTACGCTAATTGTTGTTTATTTTAATAAACAAAAACAAAACTTGTTTGACATTTAGGTTATGTGTGTGATTCTGGTCATATTTTATAGTCTCCCATCTGCATCTATAGTTTATAATCTGTTTTATAGTGAGATAAATTATCCTTTACTTATATTTATTAATATTTTAAGTAAGAAATGTCAAGTGTAAAGCTAAAAGTGCAACAAATCTTTTGGTGAGTAAATCTCGAGAACGAAACGAATTTGTGTACCAAAAATACATAATAAGTTTCTAACTATTTGAATATTGTTTTTAATTTGGAAATAGTATTGAGTGGTCGTGAAATTACAAACTCGCCGTGCGTAATTTTTTCTTACATATCTCGTTGTGTAATATATTAAATAAATGTTGCACTTAGTAAATGAAACTTACTTTTTTTTGTTTCAAAAAAGTTGCGCTATTTTGATAAATCTACATAATTTAAGGATGTTTTATTTGATTACAACAATGAAATTAATATTTTGCTGAGTTTATTATAAATTATAACACAAATAATTCAATAAAATATGAAGAGGGGACTATTTTTCGTCATGTATCACTACGCTTATTGTTGTTTATTTTTATAAACAAAAACAAAACTTGTTTGACATTTAGGTTATGTGTGTGATACTGGTCATATTTTATAGTCTCCCATCTGCATCTATAGTTTATAATGTGTTTTATAGTGAGATAAATTATCCTTTACTTATATTTATTAATATTTTAAGTAAGAAATGTCAAGTGTAAAGCTAAAAGTGCAACAAATCTTTTGGTGAGTAAATCTCGAGAACGATACTCGTGCGTAATTTGCTTCTTACACATCTCGTTGTGTAATATATTAAATAAATGTAGCATTTAGTAAATGAAACTTACTTTTTCTTGGACGATGGACACGTACGGCAAAACAAAAATAACATTTTTCCGCCTACACAAAATTTCCCGGAAAATTAATATTTCAGAAACCAGAGTTTTTCCTCCGGAAGTAGGTAGAGCATACACTAAATTCTTTCGTTGTTTTATTGCATCTAGTTTCAAACACTCATCTTGCCAATCTACAACAAAAAACATAATTTATAATCAAATAAAAAGATAAATGAAATGATTTATGTTACCATAAAGTTTGTCGATTCCTTTGTATTGTTGAATCAACTCCAAAACTTTATTTGGAAGTCCATAAAACGGCCCAAATTCAACGAAATTTGTATCTGTTTTTATTTCTGATTCATTTTCTTGTGGATTTTCTAAGTTTTTCAAAAGCGCTTGTTTGATTTTTTCCCCAATTTTCTTGCTTACATTCATCGAATCATTTTCCCATTCACGGTTTATCACAGAACTACTTAAAATACTGTTTTCTGCCTCGATTAAAGTTGAATCTTTTTGTAAAATAATATCTTGGCCTTCAGAAATTTGACAAATTGTGGATTCTAATTGATTAAATAGCCCCGAAACCTCGCGTCTATATTGAGTTGATTTGAATAACAAAGATATTTCATTGCTTATTGTTCCATTTAAAAAATCAGTCAAGTCTTCATCGTTATTTTTAAGTTTATTCAACACTTGTTTAACCTCAATGTTGACTTTGGGACTTTCTTGAATGTTTTTAAGTGGTAAAGGAGCTTTAAAGTTATTGTTTTGTGTACTATGTGGTGTAGAAATGTCAGTTAAAACTTCACAACTAGAAATGACTGTTTCTAGTTGTTTTAAAACTTGTGATGATTCATAAAATTGAGATAATTCACTTTCACTGGAAGAAACTACATTTTCTTTATCACAATTTGGATGAGTTAACTGGAAATCTAAACAGGTTAGGTTTTCCATATCAACATCTTGACTGGATTTCTTTTCAACCGACTCAGTTTCTTGTTGAAACTGTGATAAACTGTCAGTTTGGAAGTAAGAGTTTATATCGAAACTTAGAGTTATTTCTTCATCTACTTTACACTTTTTTAGAGGAACACTGTTACTTGTACTTACTTTATTATCTGAAATTTAAGTTAGGTTATACATAAATAAAGCAAGACATGAAATAGGCTCACCTTGACTATTTTTCTTTAGTGATAATTTACCAAACTTATTTTTTGATTTCCTGTCCATGTTTATAATCAATTTCTATTTGAATTCAACATAAATATAACACACATAATCAAAACAAAACTGACAAACATGACAGCTGACGAGAGTGATGCTAGCAGCCACTTTTGACAAGCACCTAAATGTTGTACATTCATTTAAATAATGAAGTATGTAATAAAAAACACATATTTAATTATTTTATATTTAAACATATTTATTTTAAGGATTTCATTAAGTTTAAATTACATTCTGAATAAAAAATTTGTAAACAAAGTTTCGATGTTGACGCCATGGGTTGAGAGCCACTGGTACAGCGGCCATGATGCTTTGCAGTAATTCGTTTGTTTCTGGCGCGATTCTGACAGCTTACGTTTGTGTCCGTACCAAATTTGAGTTTTCACCCAAAAATTTTTGATTACAATATATAAAAAGTATATCAATCGATTCAGTATTTTCTGCTGGTCATTTTGATATATAATTTGTATGCGAGATCAAAAAATTTTGGTTCAAAAACTTAGTACATGTTTTGGTTTGGGGTAGGTATCATGCGGACGAATATTTTTTCGTTGACCATTCAAACGTTGAAAATGATGCGCACGAATCTTTAAAACTCAAATATTTTTACATTGAATTTTCAAGTACCGACTTACGCATTTCTTGAATCTGCATTTCTTGATTATGCAAATCTTGAAAATTCAAAACGGCAACGCTGCCTTAAAATTTTTTCTGGGTTGTTCACCACAACTTTAATCTGGTAATATTTTAGTAACTTTTATGTTATTAGTATATTTAAAAAATTTTTACAATTTTAAACCATTTACCAATATGTTTTAAATAATATATTTATATTAAATTAATATAAATGTTAAACAGAAGAATTACAATTGAATTTATAATAGGCAGGGAAGAATTCAATTTAATTACTACAAATAAAATGAACTGGAATTAAATTCTATGGAAGATATAAATGATAGAAATGTTAAATTAAAAACTTATGTTAACATTTAATAATATTTATTTACATTAAAAACTGTTATTTAGATATGAAATACTTATATAACCCTACTTTATATTAAAACCAGAAAATCTGTTGTATCGATGGATAAATATATGTAAGTATTAATATAAAAATGGTTTGGATGATTACAAATTGATCTTGTTCAATTTTTTAGAGTAACAAATTGGATGGGAATATATTGTTCTTCAGCTGTTTCTTATCATAGCAAAGTTATATCTGACATGTATCTGACATTCAGTAGATGGATGCTGGACTTAGCTACTGAAACTCAACACACTAATAGTAATAACTATGGCTAGCATTTCCTTCAACAAACGTAAAGGCTATTTTTGTAAAATACATCATTTCTATCGTATATGATATGTAGTTGTTCTCTTACTACTCTTTTGTAACATGGCCCCTTTAAATGTTAATCAAATGTTACTCTTATTATTACCACTGTGTAAAAGATTTGGAACCTTTTTGTTATTAAATAAAAGAATGCATAAGAGAAAAGAATTATAATCGTAAATCATCTCGATACTATTCCATTATAATTTTTATCAAGCTAAATTTGTGTGCCATAATGTTGCAATAGTTTTTAATGAATTAGAAACACTACAAGGAAATGTTAAATATTAGTTAAAATGTTCACTGTCTAAGTTAGATCTATCTACTTCTTATTTGTCGTAATTTCTAAGTCAAAATGAGATCTTATTGTTTAAGCAAGTACGAGTATGTTGTCATAAAAAAAAAACATAAATTATTATTTTATTACTCATGACAATGTGATAATTACCTCTTTTGCTTCTATTTCATGTTGAGATATTTCCAAATAAAAACAAAGACTTGGATTATGTGCTGGAAAAATATTTATTTAAAAACGTTTCAAATTATTGAACATGATTCTTCATTAGAAAAATAAACGTTTAGCATAAACAAGTAAATAGAAACATTAGCTATGTAAGCAACAAATTATGACTTACAAAACAGAGGAAACCATGTATTGTTCAACTCGAAGTCTTCATTCTGATTCACTGTATTGTTTTGCTTCTGCAGTTGGAAAATTTTTGTCTGAAAGTAGCATTACTTTAGTTGTTGTCTTTCCTCGAGATCGTTGTCTTCTGTAAATATATACTAATAGAATAGTGTCACTTTTCTTCGACTCTTTATTGTTGTAATGAATATACACCTGCAATCACAAGAAAAGTTGACAGAAACCGGAGTACGCATTAGTAGCCTTCGATGCTACAGAAATGTATGCTTACCACCCAGTTGCCATACAACAAAAATAAACGTCGATTTGACTTCCTATGGCAAAACTTTTCGTCTCTCCAGATTTATTGTCATTACAAGAACCATTTTTCTGTCATCTATTCTATAATTCTATAAAAATAAACTTCAGTATCCTAAATTCTTCCAAATGCCCCATCATCAGAGCATAACTAAAATAAAAGTAATGTTTTTACGATTAACTACGTACCAGTTACTGAAAATAACCCATTGGCACCGTTTTATTCACAGCATCATGCAATTTTAATTTTTCCAGATTTCAAAACCTGTATCTTTAGATATTTGGTTCCTGCGTGGTGCGTGCATATGTCTCTCGGACCATAAGCCTTCGGAAAACAACCCGCCAGGATAGGAGTATAATCATTCCTCTATCGCCGTTCATACAACATAAATAATTATTTTCTAATGTAGATTTTGTAATTATTTACGTTACCCTTTTCATGACATTTTATCTTCATTTTTTTTATGGCCGGTTTACAATTATAGGCATGCTTTCCCATAGATAAATAATATGAAATAAATGCATTTGAAACTAAACCACAACCACCAATTTGAAGCACAAAGTAATGACAAGATTGGAAGTACTTTAACCGTTAAAATTTAAAAAAGAGGCTTTATTTATACGAGTTATTCTGCAGCCATTCTACAGCCAATTTTGACAAGCAAATCACGGTGCATATAACCTATAACCAAACTATATTTATTATAATTTATAAATAGAGGAAATATTATATTGGAACATGTTATTTTGTAATAAAATATTTATTATTAATTAGTGTTATTTTTAAGTAACTTATTAACGGATATTGAAAAGTTTAATATGGCGCCAAATTTAAAAATGTATGTGTGTTGTGTTCAAAACCGACTGTAATATATGATATTTTTTTGGTACTTTCCATTAGTAGTATTGATGTGAATAAAATAATAATAGAATTATTAGTGGAAGCTATAGATATATTTCGTTAGCGACATATATAAATATTTAATACGACATTTGAGAGGATAATATGATAATGAACTTAATTAGATTAATTAGTAGGAAAACAATGAATAGGTAGTATCTATTTCTCTTTCTTTCATTCTTTGTTTGTTCATTCATCTTTATTTATTAATTAGTTTATAATCTGCAATTGAAAATCTTTATATTGTGTTGTTGATTAAATATAGGTACCTACATTATGAATTAAACTTATTACCTTATTTGTCTGTCTACCTTTCTTCCTATCGTTATGCATATTTATCTTGCTTCGGGATCTGCGATTGCAGATCCATCTTTCATTTTTGTCCAATCTAACCGAAAGATTTAGTAATTTTACAAGTATGTAATTAAGATTTATAATACATTATGTATCCACAGAGACATTTAAGGAAAGAATGTAAATTTCTACTCTAAAATATACAGATAATTAAGAAACTGCTATAATTATATATTATATGTAATTGATGAACATCCTATCAACCATTTATTTTCCTGACGAAGGGTAAACTTAAATGGTAAAACGAAAAAAACGGACTAGCAGTCAAATAATTTATTAAAAACTATGCCGACGTTTTAATAAATTATTTGACTGCTAGTCCGTTTTTTTCGTTTTACGGTGCAAATATTTTGTTTTTTTTATATATCATAAGAAATAATAAGAATTCGAGAAAATCGCAAGATATTAAAAATAAAGAGCAGAAAATTCTCTACAAAAAAGGTACTCAAAGTTTTTTTTTTTCATAGAAACAATAGTTTTTCTGTAAAACATCACGAATGAACAGCCCGGAAACGCGGAAACTCCAAATAGAGTTGGCGGCGCCCACATTTTTTAAAATTATTACACGAAAAATAATTTTTGCAAAGTAAACCAAAGGGCATATGAAATGTAACTAAATATCCATTCATAATTCACTAAATTTATCCAGAAAATTTTATTTTTATTATCCAAAGCTAGTTATACAATAATTTACTTTCTGTTATTTTAAACCATTTTACATAAATGTCAAAATATAAACTAAAAAAACAATTTTCTGATTAAAAATCCTTCGAACATTATCAATTACTTAACTATATGTTTCAAATAGGAACAATGACAATTTTTAATACCCTACCTGGAAAAACTAAACAAACATTACATTTTGTTTAATTTTTCAATTCTTCAACAATATTGATTTTGCGGGATTCAACTTTGAATAAAATTATTAAGAATAATAGTATATTATTCAGTGAGCATGTAATGTATGCTCATGAGAATGAAGTTTGCATCATGAGCGAACGCGAGTGATGTGTAAATCATTCGAATGAGTAATAGCCATTACATGCGTGTAGAATACTATATTTTATCAACAACATTTCGTCAAATATTTGTTTTGACATTATAAGATTATGAAGAATTTTTGCTCCGACAAATACAAAAAATTGTTTATCAACATACATAAATTGTAGCAACCATCGCTAGGCTACATACAGTTGTAAAAAATTTTGAAGTGATTTGGCATTTAGCAGAAAATCTTAAAATCAATTATTCAGCTACAGTTTAAGCTTAATAAGAAAATAAAAAATGCTACTAAAATATTTAAAAAAGTAAATAAACATGCAAAATTCTCTGAAAAAGTCAAAATTTGACCATTTTTATACTCGGAATTATGGTAAATATTGCATAAAAATATATTACATGTTTTATATTTAAAATCTATATCCTGGTAAAAAAATATCCCCTTGAAAGAGTAGATTCTACTGTAGAAGATGTTCGGGAGAAGAAGAGAAGTATCTTGATAATATAAAAGTTGGAAATTTTCTTTTAACTAAGATTAAAGGAGGAATTATAAATATGGGTGTACAGTACTAAAAACATTGGACACAAGTTTAAATAATGAGATTAAAAAGTATAGATAATGAAAAAAGAGAATTTAAACTCATAGAAAATGAAAATTGAAATTGTTAAAAAAAACCACCACTAAAAATTTATAAAAAAAGAGAATTCTGAATGTTATTTTGTTTATAAAATACGTATAATTTGTTTCATTTATTAACAACTTTATTGTAAAGTATGTGTTTTTTTTATTGCAGAAACCTTACTCTTATTTATTAATTTGATACATGTTTTCAATGCACTCTTTTTCGTTTTTTTTTCAATTTTTACTTCAATCTCTGAACTTGCGTGTATAGTATAGGCATTAAATTAATGTATGTTTCACTTTTACCCAGTAATGTTTCAGTTTTACTCCAAGATCAGGTTAAATGTGAAACATGATTTTTCTTTATTTTCATATTCAATTTCCAGTGAAAAAAATTGAAGTATCCATAGATCGAAGGATACAACAGAAACGCATCGATCTAATTAATACTTTGCATGCAATTTTAAATTCTGTTTAATGCGTTTTAAATTCAAAGTTATGTTTTTCGTTGCATATTTACCCCAGTTGCTCCTATACGAAAAATTTAAAATAACCCTTCGAGTAAAATGCTCTTTTGGCCAAATCGATTGCAGTCAAAAAAGGAAGCGCACAACAAGAAGTTATAACAGTCCTAAATACAAAATTCCAATTTTCTACGACTAATCGTTTTTGAGTTATGCGAGATACATACGTACGTACATACATACATACGTACATCCATAAACACATATGTACGTACAGACGTCACACCGTAACTAGTTAAAATGTATTCAAGGATGTTCAAAATGGATATTTTCATTGAAATATGAAAACCGAAATTTTTCCAGATATCTTAATTAAAGATTGTTCAGGAATGCCAACTTTTGCCAATGATTTGAAATTTTTACTTGTTTGGTAACCAACAGCTTCTGCAGCCAATTTTGTCCACTAAGAAAGTGTATTTTTTCCTACCAGAGAATTCCTAAACCATAGGGAATTTGAATTATTTGGATTAAAGTCGAAATTTGAAGTTACAAATAACCTATTACTGGTTATATTATTTCCTCTTTTGGACAGTAATTTTTTAAACTGCAAAGTTTCTACACTATATGATCATTTTAGACTCATTTTGTTCAATAGTTATATCACGAGTGCTAAGAATTTAAATCGATTAAATTTGACGTCTAGCTTATGCAAAAAATTTTGCTTAAAAAGTGTTTGAGTACATAATAATTAAAAAAAAACCCCGAGACCGCAGGTCGAGGGATTTTATCTTAAATTATTATGTACGATAACACTTTTTTAAAAGCAAAATTTTGTAAATAAGCTCGACATCAAATTTAATCGATTCAATTCTTTAGCACGAGGGGTATATATCAAGATTATTTCATGAATTCATCGCATAAACATTAATACTTGCCGAAGAAATTGTACTAAAACGTTAATTTTGACACATTTTCACATAAATAAATTGGTACACACATAAACAAAAAGCACCATAAAATTATGTTGTTACTATAGCAAATTGATTGTTTTTCTTATTATTTGTCAAATAAATGTCAAAAATTTGTAAATAAAAATAGCTTGAATTGAATAATTCAGCATTTTTAAAGATATAGAATACCAGTAAAGGTAAAAAACATGTAAGTATCTTGCTTCTGCAACTAATTATCCAGCTAAATATGCCTTCAAAATGTTCAAAATTTGCATATAAAAGCTAGCTTCAATTTAATCGCGAATAAACAGCATGCTGCTGTTTATTTACTTATCTAAAATGCGGAACAATGGAAAATAAGACATTCTGATTGGTCGCTACGCTCGTGTTTTAATTGACCCATTCGTGACTAAAGACTAGCTTTACGTACTTGTATCGTAAATAACTATTATAATTTCAATTTTTCAATTCCTAAACATCTTACAATTCTAAGAATTTTTTCAAAATTTTCAAAAATGTTTTCAAATTTTCCAAATTTCAGGTGGGTAATTACCCAGGATATTTAGTGCGGCCCACACTACCCACGCCTTCCGCCGGCCTTGCAAGTATCTAAATATGCAATATGCCCAATCAGTTTTAAACTCTGACGAAATAAAAGTGCATGAATGCTAAAGTTTGCTCTGATGATAGACGTTCTGGAAGGATCCAAGAGATAAAAGCTGGTGAAGCTTACGATTCATGAAAAAAAACTAGATGATTTATTAATTGTTGTATCGCTATGGATCATGTACCTACTTCGCAGTCGGGTAGTAAGAATACTTTCTGTAGCGTATCGTCGAAGATTACAAAATACTTGCTGTCGGTGCATATACATAAAAATAAAGAGGTGTGGAAAAGTCATAGCATAGTCTCGAGGAAATATTTTACACAAAAGTAGTGCTACTTTTAGACAAAAATTTTCCAGCTGCAGAAGTAAAAAATACAGCAAATCAAAATGAAGGGACAGGACATGATTTTCTTGGTTTTATACTATAATTTGTTTGTTACTGTTTCTATTTAATTGTTTATGATATTCATTTATTTTCCTGATGAAGAATTGTGTACAATAATTCGAAACGCAGTATATAAATAAATATTTTTATATTATACCTGCATCATAATCCGTGTTTAAAACACGCTGCAGCGTTCACAAACGCAAAATTAAAACACGCCGTGCTTTAAAGGTTGTTAAGCAACAACAAAAATAATTACTAATAATATCTGTCAAAACTGTCAACAAATTGTATAAAAACGAATCTACATAGTAACGTAAACGATGTCTATGTAAACGATATACGTCAAACGTCACACGCACAAAATTTTGAAATGAATCAAAATCAAAATGTTGCTTTCCAGTTTTCTCCAGAATATGATGCAGGTATAATAAAAAATAGCGTATGACACACGTGTATAAGTGCTTTAAAACAATAAAGAAAAATGTTCAGAATTAAAACGGGATCATTTGAGTTCTAGTTGCTAATTTTTTTGTTATGTATGAGTTCTAGCCAAAGAAAATTCACGATTTAAGGTAATTATCAGAGTACCATGAGAAATAAAACAATAATTTATGTTTTTATTTCTGATATATTTCAAATACTTACTTAATTTATAAGATTTCATTTTCACTTAGAAATGACGACGCCTAAAAAGTACAGTAGCACTGTTTAACTTATCTTAGTCCACGGGACACTTTTTCTTAAACATTTCGGAGGCAAAAAGGATAGGTAATGAAAAGTCATTTCATGTCAATTCTAAAGTTATTTTATTTATACAAAAAAAAATAGTCAAAAATAATACATAACTAGAAATAATAAAAACACAGTCAGAATATTATCAAGGTGGAAACATTGAGCAACAATTTCTTTTAATATTGATATTTGTTGTGAAAAGTCTAATTATATTTTCAAGAGTGGAATCTTTCAAGCCGTTTCTATATTTCGACTTTAAATACTTCCGAACATAGAAATTCCAGTTAATGCACTAAATGCAATATGTAAGTTGATTTACGATCATAATTCTTTTCTCATATGCATTCTATTATTTAATAACCAAAATGTTCCTAATTTTTTACAATGGTATATGAGCTATCATCATAAGTAATAGGTTTCAAATCAAAAATTTGAGATCGGCACAGCAGTAGTCATTGATTAACATTTAAAGGGGCCATACTACAAAAGAGTAGTAAGAGAACCACTACACAACTACATAACATCATCATATACGATAGAACTGATGTATTTTACAAAAATAGGCTTTACGTTTGTTGAAGGAAATGCTAGCCATAGTTATTACTATTAGTGTGTTGAGTTTCAGTAGCTAAGTCCAGCATCCATCTACTGAATGTCAGATACATGTCAGATATAACTTTGCTATGATAAGAAACAGCTGAAGAACAATATATTCCCATCCAATTTGTTACTCTGAAAAAGAAATTGAACAAGATCAACTTGTAATCATCCAAACCAGTTTTATATTAATACTTACATATATTTATCCATCGATACAATAGATTTTCTGGTTTTAATAAAAAGTAAGGTTATATAAGTATTTCATACAGTGATCTGAACCACAAGGGGTTCAGATCACTGATTTCATATCTAAATAACAGTTTTTAATGTAAACAAATATTATTAAATGTTAACATAAGTTTTTAATTTAACATTTCTATCATTTATATCTTCCACAGAATTTTATTCCAGTTCAATTTTATTTGTAGTAATTAAATTGAATTCTTCCCTGCCTATTATAAATTCAATTGTATTTCTTCAATTCTTCTGTTTAACATTTATATTAATTTAATATAAATATATTATTTAAAACATATTGGTAAATGGTTTAAAATTGTAAAAATTTTTTAAATATACTAATAACATAAAAGTTACTAAAATATTACCAGATTAAAGTTGTGGTGAACAACCCAGAAAAAATTTTAAGGCAGCGTTGCCGTTTTGAATTTTCAAGATTTGCATAATCAAGAAATGCAGATTCAAGAAATGCGTAAGTCGGTACTTGAAAATTCAATGTAAAAATATTTGAGTTTTAAAGATTCGTGCGCATCATTTTCAACGTTTGAATGGTCAACGAAAAAATATTCGTCCGCGTCATACTCTCCCTTGGTTTGTACGGGCATATACGACAATACTATGAAAAACATTATTTTTCATATTGTTGCTACAGAAACCATAGATATGGTCAATAATTATTGATTTCATTGTTATTATTGATGAGATTAATAATATTTATCATTCTTTTGTCAAAATTTAAACTTTTTTCAACAAATTGTATACTTGCCTATATGCAATATACAGTATATTTTTTATTTTGGAAATTATCTTGAAAAATCATAAATAATTATCAAAAACTTATTCAACTTATCCAGGACTTAGAAAACACTGATGGTAAATATACTTAATTGTTTTATTTCACTTAATAAATATTAATTGAAATAAAATGATTAAAATTATTGGAACTTTCTGTTTTCAGATCGCAGTTTTCAGGGCGCCTCCACAGTTCCAACCGACTCCTGGGGCAGTTGCTGACGCAGAATGAATTGGTAAGAGCCCTACCTCATTTTGAGGGTAGCTACAGATCTGCTCTTGCAGATTTTGGTGGGAAAGAAATAAATAACGGTATGATGATACCATTGATTTATTTATGATGGACACCAGCTCTGTAGTTCACCCAACTCTACTTTTGCAAACAATTATTTGGTTACTTTTAGTAACTAAATAGTTATCCCCTGTAGTAGGATATCTGGGATCGAACCCAGATTCCTAGATTTATAGTTCATCACCCAATGTAATACAGGGTGATGCAATAATTTAAATAATAATTTTGTGTTGTACAGTGTAACATTTTATTACAGAATCCAGTGGCGGTTACATTTCAGGGGCGTTCCAGAGGGGCGCAGTCCAGTGGTGTCCATGGGGGGTAGCAGTGTGCAGTGGTGCAGCCCGGAGTTGAAGCCAGACCTCTGCAGGAGCAGTCAGAGGTCAAAGGTCAGTGAAGGTTTTCATTAGCCGTTTTGTTGTTCCCAGCCATGAACTCAACTGTGTTTCAGCTCAATTTTGAGCTCAATGTTTTCCCAATTTTGGATTTAAAATGTATCGAGTTGCTATTATATGTTTATCGTTAGTTTTAGTGCTAATACAAACTGCTTCTCTTTCAGTTACATATTTTTCTTACAGCTTTTTTGTGTTTCTCTTTCAGCTAGATATAGTTTGATAATTATGTAATAGCAACTATTTTCAAAATTCGTAGCATTAAGTCTAGGTTGGCTAGCATCGCCGAGGTTCCCCAGGTCTGCATGGAGAAGCTTCCAGTTCCAGTGTCACACATATATTTTCATTTTTTGTACTGTGAATAAAGAATAAAATATTTTGTCTGTGTTTTATTTCACTATTAATTAACACATTAATGTCCAACGTGTGATAAAATGATGTTTCCGCCCGGCTCTGACATTTCAAACTGGATCAATTATGTCAGGTTATTCGTTTCATTGCGCTCTGTTTACTTAAATGTCAAATATTTTATACATAATTATACTTAAAAAAAAAATAGTTCTGGGCATTAATTCGTTAATTAATCGAATTATTTCAATATGTTTGTTGGTATTTGTCGTGATTATTACATGTCTCTCGCTTTAGATTCATAAAAATAAATAAGCTCTACTGCTTCATTTAATTTGATTGTTACAAATTAACAATTCAGTTTAATTAATAGACATACCGTGTGTCCCATGTAAAGGTTGGCATAGGCAAATAACATGTGAAATCAGTTTTTTGTAAATAAAAAGTGTCCGGCAAAAAATTATGCATCCAAATTTTATATCACAATACTGCCAATATCCCTACATCTTATTTAATACAGATTACTTTATTTTGATACCGCAATTTAATGAAATTAATAATAATAATTCCTAATTTTCGCCTACTCTTTTTATTGCTACTGACGTATAGTGCTTGCAATTTGTTTTAAATATTTTAATCTGTCACTGTCAATTTCTGGCGATGGAAACCATTCAGCATTCATTCCTGTGGTGTATTCTGATATTTGTCTTGCACTGCGCCCCCATAATACATTCTAATAATATTTACACGGTTCTCGACATTTAATGTATTCTTGATGACAGTGACAGATTAAAATATTTAAAACAAATTGCATACACTATAATAAAAAGAGTAGGCGGAAAATTAGGAATTATTATTATTATTTTCATTAAATTGTGGTATCAAAATAATGTAATCTGTATTAAATAAGATGTAGGGATATTGGCAGTATTGTGATATAAAATTTGGATGCATAATTTTTTGCCGGACACTTTTTATTTACAAAAAACTGATTTTACATGTTATTTGCCTATGCCAACCTTTACGTGGGACACACGGTATAAAATCACAAACGCTGGGAACACAAAAACTTGTGACATTTTGAGTATTATTTATTGAATTACTAAATAATTATTGAAGATATCACGAGGAAGGCGCCATGTTTATATTTTGTCCGTCTGTCCGTCCGATGCACACAATCATTTAGCTACAAGTCCTGGTTTTGTAAAACAGTTTAGCTTCACTCGCCGTCACGACGTTGCCCCCGGGGCCCTGCGGGCTCTTCTATTACCGCTGTAGTCTACAACAGACTAGTTGTAGACTATAGACTTGGTAGTATCGAATGATTCGGTTATTTGTTTGCATTTCTGGTACAATATGCGGCTTGTGTAAGTACAGTCAGAGTTCAAACTCGCGAAGTACACTCGAATCAAACATTATTTCAAATCATAAGTCAATGTTTACAGTTTAGAGTTTGTAGGTAACACATTCTTTTCGGTTTTCGGTTTTCAGGTCGGGTGTTTTATATATTTATTGTTTGACTGTAGTTGTACCTAACAAATGGTTAGTGTACGACTAAAATACTTCTGAAGTATACAGAGGTACACTTGCTAACGATATGTACAGGTAAATGGCGGATAAAATATTATATAAATTATTCTACGAGCTGTAATTCTTTCGCTGAAAAACAGATATAAATATTTATTATTTATCTTACATAAATAAATAATAATTACAAAATATTTCATACGGCAGTAAATATTAAAATTCATTGCTACTGGTTTTTAAAAATATATCTGCGAATAAAATAAATAAATAAATATAAATAATATAACATTTTGTCCACAATATTTCCAGCTATATTTTAGGATGACTGTTTAAATAATTCTAAACACACATAAATTTTTTTCTGATAGAATTTAATAATAAATTATTAATAAATGGTTTCTCAAAAATAACTTCGAATCATAGTTAACAATAAATGTAATTTTAGAGTTGCAAATTACATTTCAATTGTGAAAATAAGTACTTGAAAATAACTTACGACTGTCAATAAATATTTAAACTGTAACATGAAACTATATTTGATCCATAAACAGTAAATGGGTATTCTATAAGAAATACTACGTCATAAACAATATGTAAAACCAGATAGAGAACCCACAATGATAGAAGGAAATTCTGTAAAAAACAAAGCGACAATTTTGGAATAGAAACAAAATTTATAATTATTAAAATATTTATTAGGGTTTAAAGTTTTGTATATTTCATTTAATATTAAAACGACGATCCATCTTCAATGTTATCTGATCTATTTTTTATTATTAAATTATACCTACCTTTTTATAATTAAAAAAAATATTAAAATTTATATTTTACAACAAATAAACGAAATAATTTCGGATAACATAAACTTTTGGTCACAATTTATTTATTTCTATTTTGTATTAAATATTAATTTAACATTACATTCCTTTAAAAATTAATACACTGTACATAAATTTTCATTACTAAATATTTGTATTATTAAATTGTATTATTCGTTACTAAATCACCTACGTTTTTACACAACCCCATTGTACATTAAAATCAGTTTGAATTATTTAAATTGTAAAAAAAGTAACAGAATTTTTCTTTACTTTAATTCATTTTAAAACACATTCATCCTTGGTGTGTAATATTTTGAGGGTAGTCTTCTCACTCGGTAGTTGTGTTTCATTTACCTAGCATTACTTTTGATGAATTAATTAAATTATAGCGATCAAGTATTTGTGATCGATATCATATAAAATAAAAAATTTAGCTTGTGTTTTAACTTTGAATAATTTAGTTTAATTTTTTTCTGCATCCATTAATAATATTGCGATATTTTATATATTGTGGCTGTTAGTATGAGCGCTGGTTGAGGGCGGCGGCTTCATTCTTCTGTTGTCAAACGTTCCTTGATTGTTTTGAAGATAAATGCTTGAAATAAAAGTAATACAAAATTATTTGTATGTATTTGGATTAATTAATCATGATTTATATTCAGGGCATATTTTTTACTTTTGCACATCCTCTGATGGGGATGAAAACTAACTTAGTATGTTTTTATGAATTCGCAATTCCCTGTGTTGATATATTTAGCTACCCCCGTTCCGTACACTTTACACATTAGTTTTAAGTTATGCGAATTTATGAAATATTAATTATTAATTAACATAAAGTAAATATCCCCTGAAGTTTTTCTAAAATTATCCACACAATTTTTATTTTTGTTAACGTCTCTCTGGGTAGAGAAATATATTAAAATTTATTAGTTTTATTAATAGCATTTATCTTTAAAATAATCTAGGAGTTTTTGCCAGCAGTTAAATGAAGTTGGTCACCCCTAATCAGGGTTGGCACTAGCAGCCGTTGTATGTAGAATTCTCGCGGTATTATTATTGAATACAGACAACGATTAAATTAAAATGTTTTAAGTTCGAACACAATCTATATTTTGAACTTGATGTGATACCGATTGTAATTATTTGGGCGATATAATTTCGTTGATTTATTGAAGATAAAGTTAGGGAAATGAAATCAACTGTCTAGTGTGATTGTTGCTGTTAATTTGTTATAGATTAAGAGTAAGGATGATTTTAGGAAATTTCGAAGTTAATTTAAATAATTCATCAACCAATTTTAATGAGATTTTGTTTGTAACTTTATTTTAGAAATTTAAATTGGAGACAGCAGTATCCTTTTTGATTGATAATAAATTAATTAAAATATAAAATAATTATTATTATAATAAATATTTTATCTTATACAACTCTATGTTTATTTTTCAAGGAGTTACCAAGATTTAAAAAAAATATAAAGTAATAATTCTCTACACAATCACTTTGACAAAACGGTTTGAAATATTTAAATAATAAAAAAATGAGGAAATAATTTGCCTCACTCACTCTTAATGTGTAACATTTTGAGGGTAGTTTTCTCACTCGTTAGTTGCTTTTCATTTACCAAGCTTCACCTTAATTAATTTAATTGCAACGATAAAGTTTTTATCCAACACCTCTCAATAAATGCTCTATAACTATGGCGATTTTAAACAAGCAAAGTAACAGATTATCCACTAGTGAGTATAATTTTAAGGAAAGCCACTAGTGGGTATTTTTTTATTTATAATAATAATAATAATAACACACAACACCTTGGTAACTACTTCGATTGACATTTTAATTTAAAAATTTAAATCATATGTCACTGTCAAATAATATTTCTTTAATAAATTTTTCATTTATTAAGAGCTGTTGGATAAAACATTATACTTCACACGTGGGCAAAGTGGAATTACCCACTCGATAAAATTATCACACTCAGCCTTCGGCTTCGTGTGCTAAAATTTCTCTCGTGAGTAATTCCTTACTTTGCCCACTTGTAAAGTAAATAACTATTATGATCGATATCATGTAAAATAATAAATTTAGTTTGCATTTTAACTTTGGATAGTTTAATCTAATTTTGTTCTGTATCCATTAATAATATTCTGATATTTTACATATAGCTGGTGGCTGATAATATGGATTAATTAATCATGATTTATATTCAGGGCATATTTTTTACTTCTTGCACATCCTCTGATGGGGATGAAAACTAACTTAGATATGTTTTTATGAATTCGCAATTCCCTGTGTTTATATATTTAGCTACCCCCGTTCCGTACACTTTACACATTAGTTTTAAGTTATGCGAATTTATGAAATATTAATTATTAATTAACATAAAGTAAATATCCCCTGAAGTTTTTCTAAAATTATCCACACAATTTTTATTTTTGTTAACGTCTCTTTGGGTAGAGAAATATATTAAAATTTATTAGTAGCATTAAAATGTTTTAGGTTCGAACACAATCTATATTTTGATTTTTATGTGATACCAATTTGGGAGATATAATTTCGTTGATTTATCAAAGATAAAGTTAGAGAAATGAAATCAACTGTCTCGTGTGATTGTTGCCATTAATTTGATACAGTTTAAAAATGGGAGAGATTTTAAGTTACGTCAAAGTTAATTTAAATAATTCAACCGTTTTTCGTGAGATTTTGTTTGAGTAGTTTAAATCTGGAACAGCTGGTATGTTCGTTGATTCATTGTGGAACAAATTAAATAAAAAATTAATTATAATAATAATTCATATCAGATTATTTAGAATTTTTTTAAAATGAAACTATATCAATTAAAATGAAAACGTATGTACATAGCTTGTTAAAACATAATTTTGTTGAAATTTTGTTTAATTCTTAAATTTTCTAATTGTCTTCTGTGTTTAGAAATAATGGCAGCACAATCTTATGCACATCGGCTGCTATTATGAACGCACTGTGTAGGGATGAATGCTTTTATTATTTTTATTTATCAAACTGCATCACTTATGATTTTAAAAATTAGTCTGTACGTTTTTAATTATTCAAATTTTCGAGAAATCGTACACCGGCTCGCATAATATATATTTTGGCAAATAGTTTTCATTGCAAATGTATAAACAAAACCAAATTTTACAAAACTCGTCCAGCGTCCCGCGCAAATTTTTTTTGGAAATTAAAATGCACTTGCAAATGCATAAACAAAACCAAATTTTACAAAACTCGTCCAGTGTCCCGCGCAAATTTTTTTTGGAAATTAAAATGCACTTGCAAATGCATAAACTAAACCAAATTTTACAAAACTCGTCCAGCGTCCCGCGCAATTTTTTTTTCGGAAATTAAAATGCACTTGCAAATGCATAAACAAAACCAAATTTCCAAAAATCGGCCACCGTCCCACTCAAAATTTTTTTCGGAAATTAAATTTCACTTGCAAATATATAAATAAAATTTTCGAGAAATCGTCCACCATCTCGCGTAAATGTATTTTGGAATAGTATATTCTACAACAAGTAATGGAATGGCACATATTCCTCGCGAGCAAAAAGTTTGTAGTCCGAGCCGAAGGCGAGTGCTACGGTTTGCGAGAACTTGGCCCTCGAACATGTACGTCTTCAACAGTCAGAACGAAGAATAATATTTATGCAATAAAATATATTTTAACATCTTATATTGTAATATTTCTTTGTAAAAATTGTTGTATTGTACGACGGACTGATCCAAAGAACAGATCAGGTCCGATATTCGATAATTTAAAAAGAAAAAATATGCTGGGGGGTTTGGGATTTATTTTAATGATTTGCCTGTGAGCAAATATGCATGAATCAAATATTGTTTTCGGAATTAACTTTGCGCTTCACGCAAACATTTTTTAACTTCAATTTTCACTTTAAATGCATGAAAAAAATCAAATTTTTGTAAAATCGTCCAGCGTCCCGCGCAAATTTTTTTTTGGAAAAATTAATTTTCACTAGTAAATTATGGATAAAATCAAATTTACAAAAAGTAGGACACCGTCCTAAGCAAATATTTTTTAATTATTAATTTCGGCCAGCATCTTGAAATTATAAAATATTAAAAACATCGTTTGAATTAAAAACAATTTCTCACGAACATTTCTAATTTAAAGTTGGTATTACTGTTTTATATCTGTCAGTGAGCTGTGCAACAAAGTGTTTCTGTGCGTAGAAAAATCTACTTTTCACCCAAAATAATATTGATAACATATGTAAAACTTATATCAATCGATTCAATTATCCTTCCGTGATCATTTTAGTGTATAAATTATTGTTGAAGTCAAAAAAAAACTTTAGTTTTGCTCAGTGGAAACATTCAACACCATTTCAAATGTAAGCACTGTTTATTGAATTATTATTATTACTGCTATAAAAGTTATCCATAAGGACAATAATGTTTATTTCTAAATCTAGTAGCACTGAAATAAGATTATTTAAATAGATTTATATGTTTGAAATATTTAGTTGTCAGGATTTTGATTAAACGTGTGTAGTATGTACAATTGTACATAAGTGTATGTAGTGGCTATGTATTCATAGATTCTAATGATAATTTATTGATACTTGTATGTATTTTATCGCATTTCAGTATTCAATAACCATTATTGTAAGTTCACCTCCGAGTAGCTGATCTTTGCTGAAGAATATGTTGGGGATCTCGTGTTGTCCAGATACAATGAAGACATAAAAAAGATAAGATTCTTGTTATTTATTTAATTCTTTCAAATTATAACGATTAACTGTTTTTGTGGGTTCAATAATAATACCACGATAGTTTACTATATATTTGGTGGTTCAGAAAGACTTGGGTTAAATATTCCTAAATTGTTTTAACAATAAATGCTTCAAGTGAATTATCTATGTTTTGGTTTTGCAATGTCAATAATTCGATGATCATTTATATAGTCGCTATTTAGTTTAAGTTAGTTATAAGTAGCTCACCCTCCGTTCCGAAATACACACATATTAGTTTTAGTTTCAGGCGATTATATAAGTGTACTTTAACAATTAGTTTAACAACAAAAATAGTCACAAATATACCAAATGTAATAAAACTGCACACTTTATTTGAAGCATTGTTCGGACACAATACAAATTGAGTATATATTTCAAACTTTATAATTATTTAAACGTTATAATTTTGCTAATTATTGAAACAAGTTTGAATGTCTGAAGTGCAACTGGACGGAGTGACTGATGCCACAAAAATGTTGCAGATTTCAAGTTCACGAAGCTCTCAAACAGTTTCATCCGGAGAAGATGCTGGCTGTGAAGAGGTCGTGGAAGTTTCTATCTGAAGAAGTGACCGTCGGCAGCAACAACGTTCAAGAGAAGTAGCAGAATATATTTGGGCTCTCGTGTTGTCCAGATGCAATCAAGACACAAAAAAGATAAGTTTATTTTTATTTAATTATCTCTTTTAATTAATAACGATTAAATGATTGTAATAAATACCATAAAAATTAATATTCTAAATTATTTTTTAATTGAATAATTCAATTACTTCGTGCATTCAATAATTATATTCCATGATTTGTATAATTTGTGTGTTTTCAAATATTTCTAATTTAATTTTAACAACAAATGCTTCAAGTAAATTTCCTCTGTTTGAGTTGAAATATATTCGGGAACCTACAATGTAAATCATTTAATTATCATTTATATAGTCGCTCTTTAGGTTAATTAGTTATAAGTAGCTACTCCTTCGTTCCGAAATATACACATGTTAGTTGTAAGTCGAGTGATTATATAATTGTTGAACGACGATCTTTAACAATTACTTTGACAACAATAATACACCTAAATAAATATAATAACACTGCTCATTTTATTTGAAGCATTGCTCAAAACGTTTTACCGCTGGATAAATAAAATTA
Organism: Poecilus cupreus; assembly: GCA_963942605.1. NCBI lineage: Eukaryota > Metazoa > Arthropoda > Insecta > Coleoptera > Carabidae > Poecilus > Poecilus cupreus. The sequence goes on from OZ012731.1 coordinate 205,195, forward strand.
TCTGAATCAGCTTTCATGCTGACTGTCATTGCGAGTAGATCTCTCGCGATATAATTATTGAATTCAGAAGCCAGTCATATTTAAATGTACAAAGTTCACACACCATAGAAACTGTACAATTATTTAAACATTACAATTTTGTTGTTCATTGTAACAAGCTAGAATGTCTGAAGAGCGACTGGACGGAGTGACTGATGCCACGAAAATGTTGCAGATTTCATGTTCACGAAGCTCTCAAACAGTTTCATCCAGAGAAGATGATGGCTGTGAGGAGGTCGTGGAAGTTTCTACCTGGAAAAGTGATCATCGACGGAGACGACAGCAACAGCGTTCCAGGAAGCAGCCGAGCTTCGCTGCAGAATACACTCGGACTCTCGTGTTGTCCAGATGCAATGAAGACAACAAAAGATAAGTTTCTTTTTATTTATTTGCTTCTTTCAAATTATAACGTTTAATTGTTTCGTGTGTTCAAGAATTATACCACGATAGTTTATTACATATTTGGTGGTTTAGAAAGACTTGAGCCAAAGATTCCTAAATTGTTTTAACAATAAACGCTTCAAGTAACTTTCCTATATTTTACAATGTCGATAATTCAATTATCATTTATATAGTCGCTGTTTAAATTAAGTTAGATATAAGTAGCTCACCCTCCGTTCCGAAATATACACAATACACATCTTAGTTTTAAGGCAAGCGGTTATATAAATATTCTTTTACAATTTATCAACGAAAATTGCCAGAAATATTCAAAATGTAATAACACTGCACATTTTATTTGAAGCATTGTTCAAACGCAATATAAATTCAGTAGATATTTCAAACAATACAATTGTTTAAACGTTATAATTTTGCTAATTATTGAATCAAGTTTGAATGTCTACAGAACAAACTGGACCGGATGACTGATGCCAAGAAATTGTTGCAGATTTCAAGTTCACGAATCTCTCAGACAGTTTCATCCGGAGCTGATGCTGGCTGTGAGGAGGTCGTGGAGGTTTGCACCTGGACCATCAAGCTAGACGACACCAACAACGTTCAAGGGAAGTACATATTTCACTTAACAATTTCTCTCTGCATTCAGTAACTCTACTCTGATAATATTTATTCAACATGTCGTTGCTTTTTCAGTCATTTTATAATTAATTTTATGTATTCGTTACATTTATTTTATATGTATTTAGCTGGCCCCCGTTCGTACACATTACACATGATAGTTTTTAAGACACACGAATATATAAAATTATCTACTCAAAAAGGATGATAAAATCAATGTTTAATTGAAAATTAATAACAGCTACATTTTGAAATTCGATAGATATAGTAGATTGAATTATTTAAAACTTATGAAACATTTTGTTCAGTGTAACTCCACATTTTTCAACTTGAAACACATCCAGCCGTCACACACACACTGCGCAAGAACTCCCGATCACCCTCATCCACCACCCAGAGTAGAACTTGGCCCTCGAACAAGTACGTCTTCAGCAGCCAGAACGAAGAACAATATTTATGCAATAAAATGTATTATATCTTATATTGTAATATTTCTTTGTAAACCTTATTGTATTGTACGACGACCGATCCAAAGAGCAGATCAGGTCCGATATTCGATAATTTAAAAAGAAAAAATATGCTGGGGGGTTTGGGATTTATTTTATTGATTTGCCTGTGAGCAAATATGCATGAATCAAATAGTTTTTTCGGAATTAACTTTGCGCTTCACGCAAACATTTTTTAACTTCAATTTTCACTTTAAATGCATGAACAAAATCAAATTTTTGTAAAATCGCCCAGCGTCCCGCGCAAATTTTTTTTTGAATATTACTAAATTCTGGATAAAATCAAATTTACAAAAAATAGCCCACCGTCCCGCACAAAATTTTTAAAAATACTATTCAAAATGTCTACTAGCTTCCTAATAAAAATATTAAACACATCGTTTAAATTAAAAACCATTTCGAATTTAAAATTGATATTATTGGATTGGTATCTGTCAGCTGTCAGTGAACTGTGCAACAGTGTTTCTGTGCGTAGAAAAATCAACTTTTCACCTAAAATAATGTTGATTACATATCTAAAACTTATATCAATCGATTCAGGATCCTTCTGTGTATATTTTAGTGTATAAATTGTGTTAAAATCAATAACTATTTGTGTTCAGTGGACAACACATCTAGATCAACAGTTCTACAGGCTATTTTAAACCCCCCCCCCCCCCCCCCTATATAGGTTTACGTGTTTTATTGCATATTCAAGCGAATTAGCTGAAATGTAGATTTGTTAGCTGTCAGTGATGAAACTATACAAGGTACGTCTGATACAAGTGATTAAAGATGTGTCCAGCATGGTAGATACATTTCATATTGTTTTTTCACGACATGGTAGGAAACCCCACCGTTCTTCTCCCGAAATAGTGAGGAAAATGTGTTGTTCCTCTCTAGAGAGGAAAATATAGAAGTGTTGCCAATATGAATGTTATTTACAATTAATATATTATAAAAATTGAAAATAAATTCCTAATTTTATTAAAAATCCTTATTTTAGTGATATACATACTTTAAATTATCTTACAATTATGTCTTATATTTTTCTTTTTCTTATTAAATCACAATTTGACAACTTATTAAAGATATTTAAGATTGGTTCATTGGCAACACTGCTACACCGCCTTGTGTCTGATAACCTAACTTTTAACGTGTCAGGCTGTCAATTGAGTTCTCAAAGTGTATTTTAAGTCCGAGAAAATAGTTTTTAGAAACATGTCGTGAAAAAAATGTTGTGTCTAACTCGAGAGGAAAGCTCTTTTTCCACTCTCGTTCGAAATACCTCACTCGCTACGCTCATGAGGCAAACTTCGAACTCGAGGGGGAAAAAGAAGCGCTTTCCTCTCTAGTTTGACAAATAACTATTATCTGAAACACAAAACCAGTAAAAGACGTAATGAAAGAAGTACAACTAAGATTGAGAGGATATATCAATAAAATGGAAGAACAACGAATTGCAGAAAGAATCTATGAAGCGTTACCTACAGAGAAAAAAAGTAGAGGCAGACCAATAAATAGAAGTGAGAACAGCAATGAAGTGAAGAGGTATTGAACAACATGAGAGCAAAATAACGATGGAAGCAAGTGAGTTGATGGTAGATTGAGTGATTGGTTTCGTATGTGAAACAGGGTTGTGGAATGTCTCCTTGGTTGTTTCATTTATATAAGGATGTGTTATTACGAAAGACATTGAATGGAACGGATGGTGTACGAATTGGTGGACGTATAATGTCTGCTTTAGCTAATGTGGATGATGTGTGTTAGCTGAAACTGAGGAGCAATTGAAAAAGAATGATTGTGAGCATAAATGAAGTAGGGAAAGCTAATCTGTTATTGAATATCGATAAATATAAAGTGTTGGTGTTTGAGAAGAATGATTTGGTGACCAATTGTAATGTTTGTATATTTGGGTGGTATGTTTTCGAGGGATTGACCGGGTGTCTGCAGGGTGCGAGGTATTGGGTGCTCTGGGTACATTTGCTCGAAACGTGAATGTATCTAGAGTCTTCTAGAGTCTTCTAGAGATGCTCGATTGAGTGTATAATGGTGTGTTAGTGCCTAGTGAATGTTGAGAATGAACGACGTATAACTGCTGTAGAAATGAGGTATTTGAGAGGAGTGTGGTGTATGGTAAGTGGACAACATCACCAGAGTCAATTACATCACCCGGATCACTCCGGACGTTTACAGAAACATCGCTGCTCGCAACATCAGTGTAAGAAAATTATTATTATCGCTTGACAACTTTATTTATAGCAACAATTAAATTCTTAGGTCGCAGAAAAATTAAATATTTGTGTAACAAAAATAATTAGTACATTTTATTTGTTTTTTTGCCAAGTATTGTTCTATTTCGAATGATATTTTCATGTTGTGTTAATTTGTTTTTATGTGTTCCATGTCACAGTTGCTCCAGGTTTTGCAGACTTCCTGTTTCCCCCAGATCAATGTGTTCATTTATATATCAATAAATAAATGTATCTGTATATTTAAATAATTTAACAACAATTAATAAGTGATAAAATAACTGTAGAGTACACAATATTTTTGTAGATTCGATTCAAAATAAAATATTGTAATAAATATTATCATTAAAAAAGAAACCTTATTCCTTTATTTACATATTTCAGCATGTAGTTATGTTTTGAACAAGTTAACACTCATATTGGTATCTGCATGGGGGCATGGCCTATGCAAAATGGCGTTAATTAGGATGAATGTGACTGTCGCGTATAAAATATAAAAAGTGAGTCTCACGATTAATAATATTTGCGAATGTGCTACAACAGATCCTACAAACTAAGTTTTAAAGAAGCTAAACGCATTTTATATACTGTACAATTGATTAAATGCGAGATAAAATTAAATGAAAGTGACAGTGGCTGTGGGTGTAGTGGTTTTCTGTGTGTAACGTCAAATTTACGAGGTGTACCCCATCAAATTAATAAGAAAATTGCAGAAGATGAACAAGTGATGAGTGTTGTTTGTTTCTGCATGGCTGGTTTTGGGTGAAAAATGCAAAAACTGCATTGCTACGTTGCTGTACTGTTACAGGTTAGTTGTACGTTTTTTAATCTAAATTAATTCAATAAACAACTCAAAATGAACAAATATAAAGAACATTAACTTTGATTACATATTTAATGTAATTTATTAACGTAATTAAATACAAAATAAACAGATTACAGAGCAAATTCGTAATATAACCTAAAATGTTACTTACTTAGATGTACATAACCGTCAGGTACAAAATATACATAGCATATTATTTATTATATGTACCTATCAAGGCACTGAAGTTCAATTTTTTATCACGAATATGGAATTTAGTTGCCGAGGGCCGAAGAAAATAAACCATGTGAGTAATAAAAAATAACATCAGTGCCGAGGTACATATTAAGTTTTACTTGAAATCTAAAATTCAAAAAAACTATAAAAAAATTACAATATAGGTTAAGTTTATACATCTGTCAGTTGTCAATTGAAACTGACAGTCAGTGTTGCCAATATCGAGAAGTGAAGTAAACAACACTCAAAATTATGTGTTTTGTCCTCAATTTCATCATCGGAATTAATTAGTTAATTCTTCTTGCAAATTTTGTTTCATGTTACGTCCAAATTTACTATAGTACGTCGTTGCACCATGTAACATTTGCGTTCGCTGTTTTCGATTTTTAATTTCGTTTCAGACATATTAACATATACAATTTATATACTGGTAGAAAGAGGAGAGTTCAGCGGTCATTTTTATGTATAATACATATTTTTTAATCGCGTATAATTGTTATTTGGAGCAAGATAAATTTACGTTTTTTTAATATTCCTCTGCCTGATGCGCTGCGTCCTCCTTGCACCATGTAACATTTGCGTTCGCTGTTTTCGATTTTTAATTTCGTTTCAGACATATTAACATATACAATTTATATACTGGTAGAAAGAGGAGAGTTCAGCGGTCATTTTGATGTATAATACATATTTTTTAATCGCGTATAATTGTTATTTGGAGCAAGATAAATTTACGTTTTTTTAATATTCCTCTGCCTGATGCGCTGCGTCCTCCTTGCACCATGTAACATTTGCGTTCGCTGTTTTCGATTTTTAATTTCGTTTCAGACATATTAACATATACAATTTATATACTGGTAGAAAGAGGAGAGTTCAGCGGTCATTTTGATGTATAATACATATTTTTTAATCGCGTATAATTGTTATTTGGAGCAAGATAAATTTACGTTTTTTTAATATTCCTCTGCCTGATGCGCTGCGTCCTCCTTGCACCATGTAACATTTGCGTTCGCTGTTTTCGATTTTTAATTTCGTTTCAGACATATTAACATATACAATTTATATACTGGCATAAAGAGGAGAGTTCAGCGGTCACTTTGATGTATAATACATATTTTTTAATCGCGTATAATTGTTATTTGGAGCAAGATAAATTTACGTTTTTTTAATATTCCTCTGCCTGATGCGCTGCGTCCTCCTTGCACCATGTAACATTTGCGTTCGCTGTTTTCGATTTTTAATTTCGTTTCAGACATATTAACATATACAATTTATATACTGGTAGAAAGAGGAGAGTTCAGCGGTCATTTTTATGTATAATACATATTTTTTAATCGCGTATAATTGTTATTTGGAGCAAGATAAATTTACGTTTTTTTAATATTCCTCTGCCTGATGCGCTGCGTCCTCCTTGCACCATGTAACATTTGCGTTCGCTGTTTTCGATTTTTAATTTCGTTTCAGACATATTAACATATACAATTTATATACTGATAGAAAGAGGAGAGTTCAGCGGTCATTTTGATGTATAATACATATTTTTTAATCGCGTATAATTGTTATTTGGAGCAAGATAAATTTACGTTTTTTTAATATTCCTCTGCCTGATGCGCTGCGTCCTCCTTGCACCATGTAACATTTGCGTTCGCTGTTTTCGATTTTTAATTTCGTTTCAGACATATTAACATATACAATTTATATACTGGTAGAAAGAGGAGAGTTCAGCGGTCATTTTGATGTATAATACATATTTTTTAATCGCGTATAATTGTTATTTGGAGCAAGATAAATTTACGTTTTTTTAATATTCCTCTGCCTGATGCGCTGCGTCCTCCTTGCACCATGTAACATTTGCGTTCGCTGTTTTCGATTTTTAATTTCGTTTCAGACATATTAACATATACAATTTATATACTGGTAGAAAGAGGAGAGTTCAGCGGTCATTTTTATGTATAATACATATTTTTTAATCGCGTATAATTGTTATTTGGAGCAAGATAAATTTACGTTTTTTTAATATTCCTCTGCCTGATGCGCTGCGTCCTCCTTGCACCATGTAACATTTGCGTTCGCTGTTTTCGATTTTTAATTTCGTTTCAGACATATTAACATATACAATTTATATACTGATAGAAAGAGGAGAGTTCAGCGGTCATTTTGATGTATAATACATATTTTTTAATCGCGTATAATTGTTATTTGGAGCAAGATAAATTTACGTTTTTTTAATATTCCTCTGCCTGATGCGCTGCGTCCTCCTTGCACCATGTAACATTTGCGTTCGCTGTTTTCGATTTTTAATTTCGTTTCAGACATATTAACATATACAATTTATATACTGATAGAAAGAGGAGAGTTCAGCGGTCATTTTGATGTATAATACATATTTTTTAATCGCGTATAATTGTTATTTGGAGCAAGATAAATTTACGTTTTTTTAATATTCCTCTGCCTGATGCGCTGCGTCCTCCTTGCACCATGTAACATTTGCGTTCGCTGTTTTCGATTTTTAATTTCGTTTCAGACATATTAACATATACAATTTATATACTGATAGAAAGAGGAGAGTTCAGCGGTCATTTTGATGTATAATACATATTTTTTAATCGCGTATAATTGTTATTTGGAGCAAGATAAATTTACGTTTTTTTAATATTCCTCTGCCTGATGCGCTGCGTCCTCCTTGCACCATGTAACATTTGCGTTCGCTGTTTTCGATTTTTAATTTCGTTTCAGACATATTAACATATACAATTTATATACTGGTAGAAAGAGGAGAGTTCAGCGGTCATTTTGATGTATAATACATATTTTTTAATCGCGTATAATTGTTATTTGGAGCAAGATAAATTTACGTTTTTTTAATATTCCTCTGCCTGATGCGCTGCGTCCTCCTTGCACCATGTAACATTTGCGTTCGCTGTTTTCGATTTTTAATTTCGTTTCAGACATATTAACATATACAATTTATATACTGGTAGAAAGAGGAGAGTTCAGCGGTCATTTTTATGTATAATACATATTTTTTAATCGCGTATAATTGTTATTTGGAGCAAGATAAATTTACGTTTTTTTAATATTCCTCTGCCTGATGCGCTGCGTCCTCCTTGCACCATGTAACATTTGCGTTCGCTGTTTTCGATTTTTAATTTCGTTTCAGACATATTAACATATACAATTTATATACTGATAGAAAGAGGAGAGTTCAGCGGTCATTTTGATGTATAATACATATTTTTTAATCGCGTATAATTGTTATTTGGAGCAAGATAAATTTACGTTTTTTTAATATTCCTCTGCCTGATGCGCTGCGTCCTCCTTGCACCATGTAACATTTGCGTTCGCTGTTTTCGATTTTTAATTTCGTTTCAGACATATTAACATATACAATTTATATACTGATAGAAAGAGGAGAGTTCAGCGGTCATTTTGATGTATAATACATATTTTTTAATCGCGTATAATTGTTATTTGGAGCAAGATAAATTTACGTTTTTTTAATATTCCTCTGCCTGATGCGCTGCGTCCTCCTTGCACCATGTAACATTTGCGTTCGCTGTTTTCGATTTTTAATTTCGTTTCAGACATATTAACATATACAATTTATATACTGGTAGAAAGAGGAGAGTTCAGCGGTCATTTTGATGTATAATACATATTTTTTAATCGCGTATAATTGTTATTTGGAGCAAGATAAATTTACGTTTTTTTAACATTCCTCTGACTGCTGCGCTGCGTCCTCCTTGCACCATGTAACATTTGCGTTCGCTGTTTTCGGTTTTTAATTTCGTTTCAGACATATTAACATATACAATTTATATACTGGTAGAAAGAGGAAAGTTCAGCGGTCATTTTGATGTATAATACATGTTTTTTAATCGCGTATAATTGCTATTTGGAGCAAGATAAATTTACGTTTTTTTAACATTCCTCTGCCTGATGCGCAGCGTCCTCCTTGCACCATGTAACATTTGCGTTCACTGTTTTCGATTTTTAATTTCGTTTCAGACATATTAACATATACAATTTATATACTGGCAGAAAGAGGAGAGTTCAGCGGTCATTTTGATGTATAATACATATTTTTTAATCGCGTATAATTGTTATTTGGAGCAAGATAAATTTACGTTTTTTTAATATTCCTCTGCCTGATGCGCTGCGTCCTCCTTGCACCATGTAACATTTGCGTTCGCTGTTTTCGATTTTTAATTTCGTTTCAGACATATTAACATATACAATTTATATACTGGTAGAAAGAGGAGAGTTCAGCGGTCATTTTTATGTATAATACATATTTTTTAATCGCGTATAATTGTTATTTGGAGCAAGATAAATTTACGTTTTTTTAATATTCCTCTGCCTGATGCGCTGCGTCCTCCTTGCACCATGTAACATTTGCGTTCGCTGTTTTCGATTTTTAATTTCGTTTCAGACATATTAACATATACAATTTATATACTGGTAGATAGAGGAGAGTTCAGCGGTCATTTTTATGTATAATACATATTTTTTAATCGCGTATAATTGTTATTTGGAGCAAGATAAATTTACGTTTTTTTAATATTCCTCTGCCTGATGCGCTGCGTCCTCCTTGCACCATGTAACATTTGCGTTCGCTGTTTTCGATTTTTAATTTCGTTTCAGACATATTAACATATACAATTTATATACTGGTAGAAAGAGGAGAGTTCAGCGGTCATTTTGATGTATAATACATATTTTTTAATCGCGTATAATTGTTATTTGGAGCAAGATTAATTTACGTTTTTTTAATATTCCTCTGCCTGATGCGCTGCGTCCTCCTTGCACCATGTAACATTTGCGTTCGCTGTTTTCGATTTTTAATTTCGTTTCAGACATATTAACATATACAATTTATATACTGGCATAAAGAGGAGAGTTCAGCGGTCATTTTTATGTATAATACATATTTTTTAATCGCGTATAATTGTTATTTGGAGCAAGATAAATTTACGTTTTTTTAATATTCCTCTGCCTGATGCGCTGCGTCCTCCTTGCACCATGTAACATTTGCGTTCGCTGTTTTTGATTTTTAATTTCGTTTCAGACATATTAACATATACAATTTATATACTGGTAGAAAGAGGAGAGTTCAGCGGTCATTTTTATGTATAATACATATTTTTTAATCGCGTATAATTGTTATTTGGAGCAAGATAAATTTACGTTTTTTTAATATTCCTCTGCCTGATGCGCTGCGTCCTCCTTGCACCATGTAACATTTGCGTTCGCTGTTTTCGATTTTTAATTTCGTTTCAGACATATTAACATATACAATTTATATACTGATAGAAAGAGGAGAGTTCAGCGGTCATTTTGATGTATAATACATATTTTTTAATCGCGTATAATTGTTATTTGGAGCAAGATAAATTTACGTTTTTTTAATATTCCTCTGCCTGATGCGCTGCGTCCTCCTTGCACCATGTAACATTTGCGTTCGCTGTTTTCGATTTTTAATTTCGTTTCAGACATATTAACATATACAATTTATATACTGATAGAAAGAGGAGAGTTCAGCGGTCATTTTGATGTATAATACATATTTTTTAATCGCGTATAATTGTTATTTGGAGCAAGATAAATTTACGTTTTTTTAATATTCCTCTGCCTGATGCGCTGCGTCCTCCTTGCACCATGTAACATTTGCGTTCGCTGTTTTCGATTTTTAATTTCGTTTCAGACATATTAACATATACAATTTATATACTGATAGAAAGAGGAGAGTTCAGCGGTCATTTTGATGTATAATACATATTTTTTAATCGCGTATAATTGTTATTTGGAGCAAGATAAATTTACGTTTTTTTAATATTCCTCTGCCTGATGCGCTGCGTCCTCCTTGCACCATGTAACATTTGCGTTCGCTGTTTTCGATTTTTAATTTCGTTTCAGACATATTAACATATACAATTTATATACTGGTAGAAAGAGGAGAGTTCAGCGGTCATTTTTATGTATAATACATATTTTTTAATCGCGTATAATTGTTATTTGGAGCAAGATAAATTTACGTTTTTTTAATATTCCTCTGCCTGATGCGCTGCGTCCTCCTTGCACCATGTAACATTTGCGTTCGCTGTTTTCGATTTTTAATTTCGTTTCAGACATATTAACATATACAATTTATATACTGGTAGAAAGAGGAGAGTTCAGCGGTCATTTTGATGTATAATACATATTTTTTAATCGCGTATAATTGTTATTTGGAGCAAGATAAATTTACGTTTTTTTAATATTCCTCTGCCTGATGCGCTGCGTCCTCCTTGCACCATGTAACATTTGCGTTCGCTGTTTTCGATTTTTAATTTCGTTTCAGACATATTAACATATACAATTTATATACTGGTAGAAAGAGAAGAGTTCAGCGGTCATTTTGATGTATAATACATGTTTTTTAATCTCGTATAACGTACTACAATTGCATGTAACGTATGAAAATTTTCGGCGGCTGCAAAAAGGTACTTTACTCGTGTGATTTTTAATAAAATAATTTTTATTGGCTAACTCAAACGATCGATCTGCTTCATATTTCATATCCCAGTTCATTATAACGTACTACAATTGCATGTAACGTATGAAAATTTTCGGCGTCTGCAAAAAGGTACTTTACTCGTGTGATTTTTAATAAAATAATTTTTATTGGCTAACTCAAACGCTCGATCAGCTTCATATTTCATATCCCAGTTCATTATAACGTACTACAATTGCATGTAACGTATGAAAATTTTCGGCGGCTGCAAAAAGGTACTTTACTCGTGTGATTTTTAATAAAATCATTTTTATTGGCTAACTCAAACGATCGATCAGCTTCATATTTCATATCCCAGTTCATTATAACGTACTACAATTGCATGTAATGTATGAAAATTTTCGGCGGCTGCAAAAAGGTACTTTACTCTTGTGATTTTTAATAAAATAATTTTTATTGGCTAACTCAAACGATCGATCAGCTTCATATTTCATATCCCAGTTCATTATAACGTACTACAATTGCATGTAATGTATGAAAATTTTCGGCGGCTGCAAAAAGGTACTTTACTCGTGTGATTTTTAATAAAATAATTTTTATTGGCTAACTCAAACGATCGATCAGCTTCATATTTCATATCCCAGTTCATTATAACGTACTACAATTGCATGTAATGTATGAAAATTTTCGGCGGCTGCAAAAAGGTACTTTACTCGTGTGATTTTTAATAAAATCATTTTTATTGGCTAACTCAAACGATCGATCAGCTTCATATTTCATATCCCAGTTCATTATAACGTACTACAATTGCATGTAATGTATGAAAATTTTCGGCGGCTGCAAAAAGGTACTTTACTCTCGTGATTTTTAATAAAATAATTTTTATTGGCTAACTCAAACGATCGATCAGCTTCATATTTCATATCCCAGTTCATTATAACGTACTACAATTGCATGTAATGTATGAAAATTTTCGGCGGCTGCAAAAAGGTACTTTACTCGTGTGATTTTTAATAAAATAATTTTTATTGGCTAACTCAAACGATCGATCTGCTTCATATTTCATATCCCAGTTCATTATAACGTACTACAATTGCATGTAACGTATGAAAATTTTCGGCGTCTGCAAAAAGGTACTTTACTCGTGTGATTTTTAATAAAATAATTTTTATTGGCTAACTCAAACGCTCGATCAGCTTCATATTTCATATCCCAGTTCATTATAACGTACTACAATTGCATGTAACGTATGAAAATTTTCGGCGGCTGCAAAAAGGTACTTTACTCGTGTGGTTTTTAATAAAATCATTTTTATTGGCTAACTGAAACAAGCGATCTGCTTCATATTTCATATCCCAGTTCATTATAACGTACTACAATTGCATGTAATGTATGAAAATTTTCGGCGGCTGCAAAAAGGTACTTTACTCTTGTGATTTTTAATAAAATAATTTTTATTGGCTAACTCAAACGATCGATCAGCTTCATATTTCATATCCCAGTTCATTATAACGTACTACAATTGCATGTAATGTATGAAAATTTTCGGCGGCTGCAAAAAGGTACTTTACTCTTGTGATTTTTAATAAAATAATTTTTATTGGCTAACTCAAACGCTCGATCAGCTTCATATTTCATATCCCAGTTCATTATAACGTACTACAATTGCATGTAACGTATGAAAATTTTCGGCGGCTGCAAAAAGGTACTTTACTCTTGTGATTTTTAATAAAATAATTTTTATTGGCTAACTCAATAGATCGATCAGCTTCATATTTCATATCCCAGTTCATTATAACGTACTACAATTGCATGTAACGTATGAAAATTTTCGGCGGCTGCAAAAAGGTACTTTACTCTTGTGATTTTTAATAAAATAATTTTTATTGGCTAACTCAAACGCTCGATCAGCTTCATATTTCATATCCCAGTTCATTATAACGTACTACAATTGCATGTAACGTATGAAAATTTTCGGCGGCTGCAAAAAGGTACTTTACTCTTGTGATTTTTAATAAAATAATTTTTATTGGCTAACTCAATAGATCGATCAGCTTCATAATTCATATCCCAGTTCATTATAACGTACTACAATTGCATGTAACGTATGAAAATTTTCGGCGGCTGCAAAAAGGTACTTTACTCTTGTGATTTTTAATAAAATAATTTTTATTGGCTAACTCAAACGCTCGATCAGCTTCATATTTCATATCCCAGTTCATTATAACGTACTACAATTGCATGTAACGTATGAAAATTTTCGGCGGCTGCAAAAAGGTACTTTACTCTTGTGATTTTTAATAAAATAATTTTTATTGGCTAACTCAAACGATCGATCTGCTTCATATTTCATATCCCAGTTCATTATAACGTACTACAATTGCATGTAACGTATGAAAATTTTCGGCGTCTGCAAAAAGGTACTTTACTCGTGTGATTTTTAATAAAATAATTTTTATTGGCTAACTCAAACGCTCGATC